>MJUU01022860.1:0-12057 GCA_002080025.1 Modiolus philippinarum
AATTGGATGAAATTTAATATGAAGTTTGCCCAACATGTGAAGAAATGGAATCCAGTCTCCAAGACTTCCAAATGACGACCGTTGCCATTGAAACGGTAAAAAGGTGGTTAATTCAAAAGTGCTCAGAAATGCAGGAAATTTGATAGGAAGGGTGTTTAAAATCTGTGGATCTTATCTAATGCCATTCAATTCTGATATGGGAGTTTGTTTGGGAGACTTTTTGTGTTTGCATCCAAACACAATTTATACTAGTTATTCTTCCATCTTTCTTTATTCTCGTCCCGATAAAGTTGTCCGAAGCAGATCTCAGAGACCATTGGACCTAGAGGTTTCAAACTTGGCAGCATATTAGCCCTATGTATCTAGATGTGCAATCATTAAAATTTTTTTGAAGGGGGGTCCATTAAGGGTACTTTTGGGGGTATTAAAAGGGGATGGAGTAGTCCTATAGTAACCCTATGGGAAATGAAATTTTGAATGATTTTCATCATATTTTTCATTGTTTCTCAAAAACTAGAAACACTAGCTCCATGAAACTTTATGGGAAAGTTGAGGGTCATGTAAGGAAGGGTTCCTTCAAAATAACTACCGTTGCCATGGAAACCATACCAAAAATGGAAATTTTGGGAAAATAGTAGTTTCTGTTGATAAAAGTATTTTAATTACAGCAATATGTATTACTTAGATTATAAGGGGAACCCCTGCCCAAATTTTTTGGGGGAAAGGGTCTCAAATTCGCTGCAATGGACAAAAGAGCAGTTGGTTGCCATGGAAACAAAACCAGAAGCATATGTTTGGTTGAAAAAATGAGTTTTCCGATAAAAAATAAGGAAGTTTGAGAAATATATATTACCTAGCTTTTAAGGGGAACCCCTGCCCAAATTTTTATTGGGAAAGGGTCTGAAATTTGTTGCAATGGATAAAAAAGCACTTGGTTGCCATGGAAACAAAACCAGAAGCATATTTTTGGTTGAAAAATTGAGTTTTTTTATAAAAAATAAGGAATTTTGAGAAATATATATTACATAGCTTATAAGGGGAACCGCTGCCCAAATTTTTTTTGGAAAGAGTCTGAAATTGGTTGCAATGGACAAAAGAGCTCTTTGTTGCCGCTGAAACAAAACCAGAAACATAATATTTTTGTTGAAAAATTGAGTTTTCTGATAAAAAAGGGAATTTTGAGAAATATGTATTAAATAGGTTATAAGGGGAACCCCTGCCCAAAATTTTTTTGGAAAGGGTCTGAAATTGGTTGCAATGGACAAAAGAGCACTTGGTTGCCATGGAAAGAAAACCAGAAACATATTTTTTTTTTGAAAATTGAGTTTTCTGATAAAATTCTGGAATTTTGTGAAATATATATTACATAGCCTATAAGGGGAATCCCTGCCCAAATTTTTTTTGGAAAGGGTCTGAAATTGGATGTAATGGACAAAAGAGCACTTTGTTGCCATGGAAACAAAACAAGAAATATATTTTTTTTTTGGAAAATCAGGTTTTCTGATAAAAAAGGAGGAATTTTGAGATATGTATTACATAGGTTATAAGAGGAATCCCTGCCCAAATTTTTTTCTTGAAGGAGTCTTGTAATGCCTCGAAGTCCAATACGGGAGTTCGTTTGGGAGACTTTTGTGTTTCGCTTGCGAACACAGTTATCACTTGTTATTATTCTTCCATCCTTCTTTATTCCGGTCGCAATGAACTTGTCCGAACCAGATCTCAGAGACCATAACAAACTCTGAAACTTTGTATGATGTTAGCCCAATACGTCTAGATGTGCAATCAGGAAAAAATTTCCAGGAGGGGTCCATTTAGGGTACATTTGGGGGGCTCAAAAAGGGGTGGGATTGTCCAATGTTAACCCTATGGGAAAATGAAATTTTGAATGTTTTGCACCATATTTCTCACTGTATCTCAAAAACTTTTAATACTAGCTCAATGAAACTTCATATGAAAGATATGTGTCATGTAAGAAAGAGTTCAATGGTATTGGAAATTTCAAAATAACAATGGTTGCCATGGAAACTTTGCAAAAAATTGGAAATTTTGAGAAAATTGTATTTTCTGCATATAATTGTATTTTGATTACAGCAATATATATTACTTAAATTATAAGGGGAACCCCTGCCCAATTTTTTTTAGGAAGGGGGTTTAAAATTGATTGTTATGGATGGTAATAGATGGGGGAAATTTCAAAATAATGATGGTTGCCATGGAAACCATGCAAAAAATTGGAAATTTTGAGAAAATTGTATTTTTTGCTTATTATTGTATTTTTATTACAGCAATATGTATTACTTAGATTATAAGGGGAACCCCTGTCCAAATTTTTTATGAAAGGGGGTCTCGTAATGCCCAAAAATCTGATATTGGAGTTCGTTTGGGAGACTTTTGTGTTTCGCTCTGCGAACACAGTTATATCTTGTTATTATTACAATCACACGTTAAGTACCAAACGATTAAATAAACTTTGGATGGTATCAGCAATCTCGTTTTTTTTTTAATCTCAATAAAACAAATTCCGAGAACAGATCATTGTACCTTCAGCTGTCAGTCTTTTCAGACTTCCAGACCATATTTGCATATTTGCATTTAGTAGCAATGTTGCTGCTTAAGGCAACATATTAACAAAGATAACGTGTCTTGCTGTTCCAGAACAGAAGTCAACACAGTCAACTACATTAAAACCGTTACTGATCCACACGAGGATACCATGTCGGCACGCACAGACACAAGGGCCTGGGCATTAGTTAACATCAAAGTGCAGGAAATATGACATGTGAAAAAAATTGTCAATATATAGAATATTTCTTTCCAATGCATGACACCCTATTCCAGGGAGTACACATTTATCTTGTTAACCTACTGGACCCGTTATTCTATCTTCTTATCCTACGGGACCAGTCAAGCATATGTCATAAAAAAACAACGGCAGTAGAATACCGAAGGAACAAAGCACGAAATTACAAAAATCAAAATCCAGAGACAAGGCAAAAGCAAGAACACCAGAAAACGGAAGACAAAAGACACTACATGCCCACAAAATACACGAACACTACATATACAACACAAAAAAACTAAATCACTAACAGTGTGAACTCTAAAAAAACAGAGTGACATCAGGTGCTCCGGAAGTGTAAGCATGTCCTGCTCTGTATACAGCACCCGTCCCACTGTCAGTGGGTCAATCCAGAGTAAAGTCAAAACCGGTAATATCAAATCCGGGAAGACGTGAATCTAGCTGAAAATGTCAGTTTTCATTTGTGACACTGACATTTCATATCTATCTATGATGTCGTGGTGACGGCCATAGAATTTCTGAAGAGACGAAGGTAACAACGGCTGAACATATCCCTGACTCAGCAGTTTTTGTGACAGTGCTTTTGCACTCTACAGTAACGAATTAATTGTGAAATATACACTCCATATGCTGGGGAGGTATGTATATTGCCGCAAAGAAAGGGAAAGTTCAAAATTGGAAAGTCAAATCATCACGTTTGTCGTATAATCTAGATTTCAGACGTCCATAACAAAGGTCAAGGTATGAAGCAGAATTAGGTGTATCGGTTGTCTCTTTAATTTCAAGTTCACTGGGGTAGATGCGACGTAAATATTCTTTTAATCTTGGGTTATTAAGAGAAAGTACATCGTCTATATATCTGAAGCTGAAATTGTTCCTGTTGTATCAGCCCTTGTAGTATGCAAGCAAACACCAGGTACAAAAAACAGTCCAGTGCCTATAAAGCCTTCCTGAAAACCAGACAGGCTGAGGAAAGTATGTTCAACATGATCAAACTTCCAACCGTTCGTACGTTCGTCTGTCCATCAATTCTTATTTTTCTCAAAATGTGTGCAAATATTCATATGGAATTTGGTATATTGTCTGCACCATGAGTCATAGATCAGGTTATACTTTTGTTCCCGTCAATGTATTTATGACGGAGTTAGAAGGATTGGACTTTAAAATTTGTTGGTAAAATATAAATTTTCCCGACTTTCTACCGTCTCATACGATCATCTGAAAAAATTCTGATCGATATAAATCCCTTGAAAAGTAGGGGTGTGAAGTTTCGGTCCGAGCTTTGATTCAAGATTCATCTTTTTGCTCGATACCGAGACGAGCATTTCTTTTAGCTGTCAGTGACCTTTCGATGCCGGCAGTTGCTGGACAATACCAAACTTGAAGGGGATGGGGAGGGGGTGGGGGGATGGCGTGCCATAAAACCGATTAAACTCACCATTTCTTTCGAAATGCATGTGCAAAGTCACATTGCGATGCATATTTATTCAGTTTTTTTTGCACCTGCGTAGTCTGCTTGACTCTTGGACTGGCTCTTTATAGCTCTGTTCAGGGCACCTGACGGCTCTGTTCGGAAACTTTGTTATTACCCCATTCTCTATAGTGTTTCAGAGAAGACCTTTGAATGAACAGAAACGTGCGACGGACGATGGGTGCCATCTGAAGGCAAGGGCTCGCTCTGTCTATAGCCATAGGAGTTATAAAGGTGCAAAATTAAACCAAAATAATGTTTACGTGTAATTCAATTTTACCGTATTATCCCTGCACTTTCGAAATCAAGTTCTGGATATGTCTTTGCTTGGTACCGTCAGTCACGTTTTTTAAATCTCTACAGTTTTGAAACACAGAAGAAAAAAAGGATGTGTTAATTATAAAAATCAAAGTCTAGAGTCTTGGTAAAACAAGAACAAAGAAACAAAGACAAGAGACATCCACGAAAACACGAAAATAAAACTAAGGCACGACATTTTAGTCAAAGTTCCAAAAAATATCAATTCAAATTAATATTAATGTTCTTTTCGCGCTGGTAAATGTCTACGCTAGTTCTGAGTTGAAGAATATCGGGTTAATTAACAATTACGATAGCTGTATCTCATTTCAACGGAAAGTCAATTTCTATTATTCAAGGCAGGTTTTGCATTTCGGCAAATTTTATGCTAGAGTTTGTATTCCATTAGGTTAGAAGAGTTTGTATCACATTAGGTTAGAATGAAACATTACAATGCAGATAATCAGACAAAGAACAAATAACAAAATGAACATAAAGATAATTCTAGTACCTGCTGAAGACATGACGTAAACATGTACATGTAATTATATTCTTAATCAGTTCATTTACTGATAAAAAATGTTTTATTTAAAAGTCGCTTCCTTCATTTATTTGATAACGATGGATGGTAATAATGATTTGCAGTATGATTAATAATGGATAACATAAGGTTATTTAAATACACGTTTAAAAGGAAAACAAACGTAATGATTTGCCTTTTTAGACCCGTTTTACTTAAAAAATGATATAATAAAATAAGAAATTACCAGTAATGTGATTATATTATTGTTTTCAAAAGATAAACACAGCTGTTATTCCCATAATTCAATACATGTAGTCTTCGCTATTCTTAGTAATAATTCCTAGATCGATTCGCACTTGGCCGATAGTGAATCCGTTTCCACAGTTTCGCGGTTTTCTCTTGATTCGGTCGGATAATTAGATAAATTAGAAACGATCATGGAATTTAAGATTGTCTCTTCCGAACTCTTGTTTGTAAAAAGTTTAAATAGACTATGTTCCTTGAAGAAGCCGACATTTTAGCGGCGTGCAATCTTTGACACATCTTTCTTAATTACGTTTTGTCATATGCTTTTCTTTTCCAAGATAGTTGTCAATGAGTTCGTAGTCTACCAGTATAGTGTTTTATTTGCATGTTTATTATACTATAGGGCAACGGGATAGAAAAGGGGGAGGTTTAGGTAGCCATTAACCGGTTAAACCCTACCACTGGCTCTTGCTAGTGCCGGTACCAAGTCCGGCTATCCCGAGTTCCTATCGTTATTTATATTTGTATCTTGTCTTAATTAATTTCCGAAATGGCCATACAGCTCATCAAAATTATTGCAGATGGAGCTAACATATGTGTTATGGTCTCATGTTCATTTTGTAAAATTTTCATTATTGTTTTTCTAGTGTAGTTCTCTTCTCAGTTGTGGCATGTGACTGTATGTCACGACCATTGTAGATGTTTACTGTTATCCTGTTTTTGTAATTATTAAGTGACATTTAATGCTACTTTTAAGAAATGTTGTAATTTTTATTCAATGACTTTTTACACGCAGAAAGCTCGTAAAAAGCTGTGCAAACAAACTCTAAAACGACAGTACAAAAAGAAGCCATTTAAAGGCAGTCCATACAGTGGTCAGACAACAACGGTACAAACAAAGCTATACAGCTACAGTACGTTCAAACCGAAGTCATACAACAACATTACAAACAAAAGTAGACATCTACGATACAATTAAAAGTTAATTAAATATATACGATAAGTAATTTGTTCTGCGAGTATGAAATTCTCTGCTTGTATTGCATCGAGTGCGAAAGCACGAGATTCAATGCGAGATGAGAAATCCATCCGAGCAAAACAAATTTCCTTTGATCAACATAGACTGATAATGTCAGTTATACCGAACTGGACACTATCACGAAATTATGGAGTGACTGTGAAGGCACCACGTGCTGGTTGTTATGCTGACTTCATGTTTTGGTACTATATTTTGTGTTCATACAAGCATACTTTGAATGAAGAATGCATATAAATTATTGCAATAAACTATAGTTTAACAGTGCTAAAAATAAAGTAATTAGAGTTCTATCATCTTGTGAATTACAAATCAAAGAAATATACGACATTCTGTTTTTGATACGGACTTTATCTCGGCGTAACGCATCAAGCTCGCCCTAACGGGCTTACATAATACTATCCGTGAAAAAGTCCGTATCAAAAACCTTGATATAGTCCGTATCAAAAACGAAATGTCGTATATTACATATGCAGCAGCACAGAGAAGTGATAATAGAATTGTCGTCGCTCGGGAACAAATGCAAATTGCCCAAATTAACGATAAAGGCACTTAATATAGAAGCCACATAACAACATTACAAACAAAATAATAAAACTACAGTACAAATTTCAGTTCTAGCAAGTGTCATATAGCCCAAGTATATTCAGAGGTCATACAACTACGGTGCTAATATCATACAACAACTGTATAAGACGTTTACAGTCAAGTCTTTTATCTTTGTTTTTACCCTTTTCTCATTTTTTGTCATGTCTCGTGACTTTGATTTCTGTTATTAATATTGTGTTCCTTCGTCATTTTTCTCCCGTTGTTTTAGGGAAAGATAGAACATCGTCAACTTTAAATTTGAGAAAAAATGAAAATATATCATTTGAGCCATTTTGCTATATTTTTTTGTTTTAATATTAAATTTTTTATACAGAATTGGTTCAAAGAACATTTTTTTATATAGTTAGGTTTAAGTACTTTGTTTACGATGCTCCTGTTATATGTTTTCAAGGCTGCAGGGTACAACCCTTCAATAACTTTATGCCCGTGGTTGTGGGGATGGATAAATACAAAACCCATCTTTCGAAGGGATGTAAACTCAGGTCCACGTGTTGGAAGAAATGCCACGCTTTCTGCACGTTGAAGAACCCTTGAAGCAAGCTATTTTTTGAGTGGCCCGTAGATGATTGGCTACAAGGCTAAATTCCCCGCCCCTTTCGATTTCACCCTACTTTTCCAGTGGCAGTCAGAATTTCCTGTCCCATGACCCTTTCCACACCCCCAAAGTGATTATTTATTAACAATCTTGTTCTCGTCTTGATATAGCAGAAATATTGCTAAGTAGACGTTAAACAATATTCAATCAAACAATTAATCCTGTTATATGTTAAAAATATACCAAATACATAGTATAGTACATCAACGAAATTCATGTATTGTAAATAGACAATTTGAAATAGATAAAGTATTTAAGACATTTTTTGATATTATGCATACTGAGATAGATGATTAAATAAAAAAGTTAAAATATTGCAAAGTGGTAATAAAAAAAGCACCGTTTCAAGAAATTGTGGTGGACTGATGAACTAACTGAAATGTGACACAAATTTGCATATAGCTGAAAAGCAGTATTCACAATGCAACCAGATTAGTCATCGCAATGATTTGCGTAAATTATATTTAATTGAACGTTAAACATTTGATAAACATGTAGACGTAAATTTTGGCATCGCCAACAAAAAGAACTTGTTAATCTTAATTAAAGTGATCATAAACTTTTTGGAAGAAAACTGGTATTCTAGGTATTGGAAATGAAAGACAATCTGTTATCATAAATGAGGTGGTACTTGAAAATGGTACGATTAATGACAATTTGGAAACTTTATTAAATAATAGAAAACAAGTTTTTCAAATCTGTTAAATGTAAACTTTGATATTACATGTAGTTCTGACATCAAAAATTTTAATTTCAAAGAAAATGTTGATGATGATATATTAGATAATATTATTTCTTCTAATAAGTATTCAAAGTTGTTATGAATGCAAATAATGGTAAAAATCCGGGCATATACTCTATCCAGTCTGAATAATATAAAAGCCAGAATATTATACTTCTGTTAACAGAGTTTTTTAATTTATGTTTTAAATCTGGTAGAACGCCATATGAATGGAACAAAGGTGTTATAACACCTATTTCATAATGCTCTTTCATATAGAGGTATAACTTTAGCACCATGTATGTGTTTGGCTAGACGAAAGGAAATAATTAGCGATAAACAAAACGGCTTTATAAAAGGTAGAAGTACTATTGATCATGTTGGAACTTTAACATCTATTAGTGAAACAAGGAAAAAAGTAAATTATCAACTTTTATAGCTTTTATAAAATTCAAACAAGCCTACGATTCTGTTAATAGATTTTTGTTATTTAGTGAATTGAAAATTTTGGAATTAGTGCAAAGTTCATGAAAGTCTTAAATGCAGTTTATTCAAATGTTGAGTGATGTGTTCGTTTAAATGATCAAACTACAGATTAGTTCATTCTTAATACTGGTTTGAAACAAGGATGTGTTTAATCATCAATAGATGATTTGCCAGTTACTAAAGTTCGTGTCAGTTCTAGTCAAATTTTGTGGTTTTTGGGCAAACCTTTAAAGGGAAGTTACTCCTACACCGGACAAACAAACATAAAACTTGCACATTTGTTTTAAAGTACGGTCTCCGTGCTTAGCCAGACTGGACAAAGTAATTCCCTACACAATATTCATGTTATTCTGCAGTAAGTTAGCATATTTTCGAATTTATAATACTTTCTTAGTCACTGAGAAGGCAGTTCAAGTTAGTACAATTGTTTATTTTTATTACTTGAAACAAGTTTTGAATTAAACATATTTTATTTGCTCAAAACATTAGCAATTGGGATTGGGCACAAGTTTTTACAACATTATTTACAGCCCGCTCCCTACAATTTACAATAAATTATATATAAATAACAGCAATCATTCAAATAAATAAAAATCATTTACATGAAATACAAAATGCTATGTAAGAAGTAACAAAATTGGATACATTATAGAATATTACAAAACATTACAGAGATATAGAAAAAATATATAAATATATAAATTAACAAACGGAAAGAAAGAAGAAAAGGAAACCTGCAGAATTCAATCAAACCTATTACTATTGTTTATATAAGCCTGTACTGCTTGGAATATATCTTTGTTTTGGTCAACTCTAAGTTCCATGTTACCAAACAGAATAATGTTTAAGTTGATGTCACCATAAATTTCAAGAATCATAAATAAATTTTGTCGTATTTGAGTATATAAGGAACACTCCATGAAGAAATGATAACTATTTTCGCAAGGAAAGCCACAATCACAACCTGCGTCATTTTTAAGGTTAAATCTATAAAGATCATAATTTAGACAACTGTTATTATATCGAAGTTTAGTATGAATTATATTAAGCTTCCTATCACCATGAGAAAACCATGGTTTACTATCAACGTTAACATTTTTTAAATTTCGCTTGAACCCAGCTACAGAAGAGATATTTCTGGTTTCCAAATCTAAGGAGTTCCAATTTCGTATAGTGGACGGAAAAAAGGATACATTTGTCTGTGTTAGTCGATAATGAGGAAGTGCAAAGTTTTGACTGTTCCTAAGAGGGTAATTTGAGATATCAGACACTAAAGGGGGGAGCAATTCATTTAAGTACGAGGGTGTTAGACCATTTTTAATACGATACAATAAAGCTAGACAGCTACGATTCCTGCGATCAATAAGCTTTTCCCAACCAGTTTCAAAGTATGAAGATTGACGACTTGCATACGAGGGTAAACCTGTGACTATTCTAGCAGCCTCCAGTTGTAGTTTTTCAAGCTTGTCAGCCAACTCAACACCACAGCCGTTCCACAGTTCACAACCATATTCCATAACGGGTCTTATAAAGGTAATAAATATCTTACTTAAGGAACCACGATTTAATATATATTTCAGTTTGCGTAAAACTGACAATTTTTTGGATACACTAACACATATATTCTCAAAATGACTTGTCCATTTACAGTCACTATTAATCGTAATTCCAAGGTGTTTATGTTCAATACGCGGATTTACCACAACATCTTGGAAGAGTATATGGACGTCATCACTAGTTACGGTATTGGATATGAATAACAACTTTGTTTTATTGGAATTAAATTTGACCAACCAATCACTAGCCCAAGTATTGATTCTAATCAAGTCATTGTTTAATACATTTTGAATGACTTCAGTAGATTTAGAAGTATACGACATGGACGTATCATCAGCAAAAAGACGAGTTAATGATTCAAGATTATCAGCTATGTCGTTTATGTATATCAAAAACAACAAAGGTCCTAAAACAGAACCCTGTGGTACACCAGTTTTAAGATAACCAATAGTAGAATGGGTATTTTTAATTGCAACCACTTGTTTTCTATTAGACACATAACTGATCAACCAATTTAAAAGGGACCCCCGTATTCCATATGCTTTTAGTTTACAAGTTAAACCTTTTAACCATACTCGGTCAAAGGCCTTGGATATATCGCAAAATACAAGGCATATATGTTTTTTATCCTCCAAAGCGAGACAAATTTTGTGGTAGATTTCAACAAGTTGGTGAACTGTGGAACGACCAGGAATGAAGCCTGACTGAAAATCAAAAAATAAGTCGTTTTCTACGATATAATTGAAAATATGTTTAAAAATAATTCGTTCAAAAACCTTTCCAACAGTAGAAAGGAGTGCAATAGGTCTATAGTTGGAAGGTAATTGTTTTTCTCCCCTTTTGAAAATAGGTAAGACTAAAGCTGTCTTCCATTGTTCAGGAAATGATCCTAATGTTAAGGACAAGTTAAACAATTTTTCCAGGGGTATACATACAGTTTCAGCAGTATGCTTGAGTAAATGTTGACTAATTCCATCTAAACCAGAAGCTTTGCCAAGCTTGAGAATTTTTAAAATATCCAAAACTTCTTGTGTATTAATATTAATGTCAGTCAATTGTTCGTCTGTTCTCTGGGCAAATGCAGGGGGTGAAATACTATCATCTTTTACATCGGCTACAGAGCAAAAATAGTTATTTAAAAGTTCGACTTTATCGAGAATGTTATAACGTACTAAATTATTCTCAGTATCCAGCAGCGGCGGAATTTCAGCTGACGAGTAACCAGAAATAAGAGTTTTCATTAAATGCCAATACGCTTTAGAATCGCGTTTTGAATATGTCTCAATGGTTTCGCTTATGTTGTCAAAGTATACAGTGCGAGCGTATTTTTTCATGTTATTTACTTTATTTCGCTGTCGTTTAAAATTTGTTATATCTGACGGGTTATTAGTACGTTTCATAATTTTATGTAAACGATCCCGACGACGAATTTCTCGTCTTATGTCGGAGTTGAACCACGGTTTATCATTCAAACGAATCGTTACAATTCTAAATGGAATACAGAGTTTAGCAAATTCCAAATATTTTTCAGAAAATAATGCACAAGCTACATCAATATCTGTGCAGTTGTGAAAAACGGAATCCCAGTTAAATTGAGAAATTAATTGATTAAATTGTGTAAAATTAGCATGTTTATAATCCCACACTTGACGCATATATGATTTTAAAAAATTCACTGGAATTTGGACACAGGCCAGAATGGCACAATGGTCACTT
>MJUU01022861.1:0-14991 GCA_002080025.1 Modiolus philippinarum
GAGCTCGAACCCATGGAATCTCGAGTGTAATTTACTGTGAGTTTCTGGTTTTAAATATCTCATATAGATTTCACTGATTTTTTTCGTCAAAAACTATGAATTTTGGGAACTTGAAGGGGTCTATGTGCGACACGTTACCAGTCCGAAAAACAGTGAGTGAAGCAGTACATCAATCAGACTTTCCGTGAATCTTAAAAATTCGTTCAAAAATGTTCCTTAATTCAGATCCCTAATTTAGAGTTACACCTGCAATAAGGGATATAATTTTCTGAAAAAAAAATTTTTTCGTTTTTCATTTCGACCTGTCAAAGTCGTCACAAAGTTCATGTTTTTAATAAATTAAAAATCAGATGTCGGAGAGTAGTTTCAGCTCACTGAAGAAACTTACAGACTAATCATGTCAATAACTAATACGACAGACTGTTGTCTTTGCGTTGTACCTGAATCGTTGTCTTATGTATGGCACGCGATAGTAACAAAAATGCGGTATACCTAGTATTTCGAACGGAAACTAGGGGTTTTCGTGCGAAATACTAGGTATACCGCACGTTAACTGTGAGTTTCCGATCGGTATACATAGTTTTCGACGAAAACCCTAGTTTTCGATTGAAATTGAACGGAAACTTAGGGTTTGCGACGGAAACCCATAGTTTCCGATCGGTATCGTTAATTCGAGTTTAAAGCGAAAACGCTATTCATAGTTTTAGCCAATGAGAAACGAGCAACGGAATTCGCTATTTGATATTGAACGTTCGTCCAATCAGAAACGGAAAACGGTATTCAGGGTTTAATCAAACCAATCAGAATCGGTTTTTTTTTTCTGTTTATCGCTTATATTTCTCACTTTTTTATTCAAATTTCGTATCTTTTATTTATTTTATATATTTTGATATTATAGATTAATTATTAAATAGAGTTGTACCCATGTTTGATAAATTTAGGTGCGAATGGATATTAGATTAGCGGGTCTTGAGAGAATTCGATCTCGACTGTCTATATTCACCTTCACCAGGTAAAAGTTGTGAAATATCGCCGTTTTAGACTCAGTTTAAAAAGAATATTCAATTTAACTAATCTCTAGAGCAAAGATTTTTACTTTCATAAAACTGGATGTGTACTGTTTCGATATTTTAAAAAAAAATCATGATTGATTGATTGATTGAATATTGTTTAACGTCTACTCAGCAATATTTCAGCTATATCAAGACGAGAACAAGTTTGTTGATAAATAATTACTTTGGGGTATGGAAATGGCCATGGGACGGAAAATTCTGACTGCCACTGGAAAAGTAGGGTGAAATCGTCAAGGGCGGGGAATTTAGCCTTGTAGCCGATCACCTACGGACCACCCCAAAAAGAGCTTGCTACAAGGGTTCTTTAACGTACAGGAAGCGTGGCATTTCTTCCAACACGTGGACCTGAGTTTACATCCCATCCGAAAGATGGGTTGTGTATTTATTAATCCAAAATCATGAAATTTGGTATGAAAAATAAGTAATTTGATAAGCCGTAAAAAAGAACAAAAACTCGGTCTTATAAATGATCAAAACAATTAAGTAATTTAAAACTTTTACTTCAAGGAGTTAAATAATTTGGAAGTTAAAAATTTCATGAATTTTAGCATTTAAGAGGTATGAAAAGTATAATTTTAAGTTTACGGTTTAAATTACTCTTTAAAAATGACAAAAACAATAAAGTATTTTGAAAATTTTACTTCATGATATCCTTTCGAAAGAATTTGATATGTTGGGAAATCAAAAAAATTATGAAATTTAGCATAGAATGGACAGAAAAGTTAGATTTTTTAATCAGTGGTTTAAACTCAGTCTTTAAAAATGACAAAAACAATTCAGTGTTTTGAAAATTTTACACCATAGTATCCTATGAGAGGAGTTTTATAATTCCTGAACCAAAAACTTAATGAATTTTAGCATTAAGAAGATATGAAAAATAAAATTTTAAGTCGACGGTTTATACTAACGCTTTAAAAATGTCAAAAAAAGTTAAGTGTTTTGAAAATTTTACCTCATTATATCCTTGCGAAGAAGTTTGATATGTTGCGAAATACAAAAATCATCAAATTTAGCATAGAAAAGGTATGAAAAGTAAGATTTTGAAACAGCAGTTTAAACTAAGTCTATAAAATTGACGAAAAAAATTCAGTGTTTTGAAAATTTTACACCATAGTCATTTTTGGGTGATTCATTGTTTAAAAACTTTATTTACATAAAATAAAATGAATATTGAGTGAATAAAATTATAATTCGCATTCTAAAAACTTGATGAATTTTAGCATTAAAAAGATATGAAAAGTAAAATTTTTAGTCGACGGTTTATACTAACTCTTTAAAAATGTTAAAAAAGTTAAGTGTTTTGAAAATTTTACTTCATTATATCCTTGCGAAGAAGTTTGATATGTTGCGAAATGCAAAAATCATCAAATTTAGCATAGAAAATGTATGAAAAGTAAGATTTTGAAACAGCGGTTTAAACTAAGTCTATAAAAATGACCAAAAAAATTCAGTGGGAGCAAGGATATAATGATGTGAAAATTTTCAAAACACTTAACTTTTTTTGTCATTTTTCAAGAGCTAGTGTACATCGCAGACTAAAAATTTTACTTGCATACCTTTTTGATGCTAAAATTCATCAAGTTTTTGCTTCGCGAATTATAAAACTCCTTTCGAAAGGATATTATGATGTTAAATTTTCAAAACACTGAATTTTTTGGGGTAATTTTTATAGACTTAATTTAAACCCCTGTTTCAAGATCTTACTTTCCATACCTTTTCTATGCTAAATTTGATAATTTTTGTATTTCGCAACATATCAAACTTCTTCGCAAGGATATAATGTTGTAAAATTTTCAAAACACTTAACTTTTTTTTACATTTTTAAAGAGTTAGTATAAACCGTCGACTTAAAATTTTACTTTTCATATCTTTTTAATGATAAAATTCATCAAGTTTTTGGTTCGGGAATTATAAAACTCCTCCGAAAGGATACTATGGTGGAAAATTTTCAAAACACTGAATTGTTTTTGTCATTTTTAAAGACTGAGTTTGAACCACTGATTAAAAAATCTAACTATTCTGTCTATTCTATGCTAAATTTCATAATTTTTTTTATTTCCCAACATATCAAACTCTTTGGAAAGGATATCATGAAGTAAAATTTTCAAACGCTTTATTGTTTTTGTCATTTTTATAGAGTAAGTTTAAACCGTAAACTTAAAATTATACTTTTCATACCTCTTAAATGCTAAAATTCATGAAATTTTTAACTTCCAAATTATATAACTCCTTGGAAAGGACATGATGAAGTAAAAGTTTTAAATTACTGAATTGTTTTGATCATTTATAAGACCGAGTTTTTGTTTTTTTAACTGCTTATCAAGTTATTTACTTTTCATACAAAATCTCATGATTTTTTTTTAATTTCGAAACACAGTACACATCCAGTTACATGAAAATAAAAATCTTTGCTCTATAGATTAGTTAAATTGAATATTCCTTTTAAAACTAAGTATAAAACCGCGATATTTCACAACTTTTAACTGGTGAAGGTGAATTTAGACAGTCGAGATCGAATCCTCTCAGGACTCGCGAATCTGATATCCATTCGCAACTAAATGTGTCACAGGTACAACTGTATTTGATAATTAATTTATATTATCAAGTCTAAAACGGCGATATTTCACAACTTTTACCTGGTGAAGATGAATATAGACAGTCGAGATCGAATTCTCTCAAGACCCGCTAATATAATATCCATCGCACCTAAATTTGTCAAACATGGGTACAACTCTATTTAATAATTAATCTATAATATCGAAATATATAAAATAAATAAAAGATACGAAATTTGAATAAAAAAGAGAGAAATATAAGCGATAAACAGAAAAAAAGATTTTGATTGGTTTAATTAAACCCTGAATACCGTTTTCCGTTTCTGATTGGACGAACGTTAAATATCAAATAGCGATTTCCGTTTCTCGTTTCTCATTGGCTAAAACTATGAATAGCGTTTTCGCTTTAAACTCGAATTAACGATACCGATCGGAAACTATGGGTTTCCGTCGGAAACCCCTAGTTTCCGTTCAATTTCAATCGAAAACTAGGGTTTTCGCCGAAAACTATGTATATCGATCGGAAACCCATGGTTAACGTGCGGTATACCTAGTATTTCGCACGAAAACCCCTAGTTTCCGTTCGAAATACTAGGTATACCGCATTTTTGTTACTATCGCGTGCCATACTTATGCGTTGTATTATTTGCAATGCTAATACGCGATTTTACGAAGATCAGGAACATTTAAATCTTGGGAAAACATAAGAAAGGACATAACATTTCGTTATGCTGCTTTATTCATTCATAAATGAATATATTTTAGAGAGAAAATTAGAAAATTCAACAAATGACACTTATATTTCGTTCGACCGTTCAAATTGTTTACGGTTTTAATTCTTAAACACCAGTTTTCTGCACTTAACTAATGTAACATCCTGATTCCGCAATAATTTTCGCAATCCGTGTGGGTATTTTCAAAATTTTAATGGATTACAATAAAATCTTAAAACACCAAAAATAAAACCTACCGTCAGATTTACGTGTGCAATACCATATATTTCCGTTGTCTGTGCGTTGCAATGGCCGTTGTCACCGCGTTGGCACCGTTGTCAGTGCGTTATCATAGACCAGCGTGGTTAACCGCTACATCAAAATAAGCCTAAGAAGAATAAAAAAAAATGTATTCAACTTTTCATACTAATTGGATACTTGTATGAAAGACTCATACTATGAAAGAACTTGTATGCATGGTTCGTAGGAAATTTCAATGGTTCATGGGTTTTTAATTTGTGGTTCATAATTTAAAACCTGTGAAAGTTCAAGATCTCAATGTCAGATTTCAGTATTTCTCTGACCAGGTTCCCTTAGAATTATGAATCTTTCATTTTCAACGATGTTTATTTTTTTTCACATTTATAACCACAAATTATGATCTTACCACCAGATTGGTAGAAATAGGAACTATTGTGTCTCACACAACAAAAGTCAAATTGTCTGAATTTACCAATTTTTGTCTGATTTTGTCTGAAAAATTACTCGATATTCTTTAATGTCTGGAATATATTAAAAAATTATCGATTTTGTCTGAATTTTTCTTAATTATTTCTTAAAATTCTCTACACTATTCTTAACTGTCTTGACGCACCTCTCGAAAGTATGAAATAATTCTGATTGTATCTCGACACATTCTTGAAAGTCTGAACTGAGGATGAATTTGTCTCGACACATTCTTAACTTATGAGCATTGTCTGAAAAAGTCTCAACTTATTTTTGATGGTCTGAATATGTCTGGGTATATTCTCGGCAGTCTAAACAGAGTCTGAATATGTCTCGACATATTCTTGACAGTTTGAACAGTGTCTTTATATGTCTCGACATAATCTGGACAGTTTAAACAGTATCTGAATATGTCTTGACATATTCTGGACAGTCTGAGCATGTCTCGACATATTCTAAACTGTCTGAAATGGTTTGATACAGCCTAAATTGCATGAAGACAAATGAAAGAGCACTGATTTAAATTGTAACATGAATTTCTAATGAAGTGGCAAATCTTAAATAAATTAGAATAGAAATAAATTTATCAAAATAATGAAAATTTCAAAAACTCATAAAAATGGTTTTCTTACTGCCAACTCATACCATTAAATATGTGCGCAATATACTAGTACAACAGGTATTGAACCCTCTTATGCCTTTATCCAGTGGGCCAAGGTCACAACCTAAATCAAAAAAATATACTCAATCAGGAAAATAGATACGTTCTATGTAAAAAATTATTAACCATTCCATATTTCTCTGCCCTTTGATGTGCAGTAAAATGATGCTATAACTGCTTTTTCTATATACGAGTATTTAAGCTGTCCTAGAAATGATTTTAGCTAGCACATTAAAATACCTTGCTAGAATTAAGCAGAGAATGTACGCATTAATTTCACACGAATATGATCTTCCGTCTGGGCAAGTAATCATGGGGGCGCATTCAGTTTTAAAATCCAAGTAATTACTCCTTCGGCACATATCTATATTTTGGGTCTGTTACAACCCAAACCATTCCTGAATAGTTTGATCATCGTTCCAGGTATAATATTTTGATCATTTTTAAGGACCATAGTTTTAAGTATAATATTTAATCCCCATACCACAAATTTAAATTGATATTAAAAAAGAAATAGAACTTATTTATGTTATTCAGTAAGAAGTCTCGGGAGGGTATCTGAATAATTTGTCAGAACAAGGACAATGACCAAGCAGTTTGTATAGTCAATTTAAAATCTTGACAACATAAATTTAAAGATGTCTGCACTAGTTCTTAGGTTTCCCTCCTTATTAGCTTGACTCATAAAGCATTTATTTTTATTTGCAAATATCAAAAGTATTCAAAGGAGAGGGTGGGTCCTTCTACAAAGGACATGCATTAATTTTTTATTTTTCCAGGATTGGGAAAAAATTTTATCAGCATTACCAAATAAGTAGAACTGATGAGTCGTCAAGGGTGTTATATTTGTATATTGTATGCATAGTATATGACAATGCTTGCATATTGCATTTGTACAAGGAATGGATTGATGAATAGGTTTACTTGAGACAATATCACTTACCTGTGACAAACTTTGTTAATCGGAGGTGTTCTTAATACTTGTATTTATTCCTGTATACATGTAGTCTAATCTCAAAATTGATTGCAGAAAAAATTGTAAAATATAACTCAAGCAAATTATATATGTCTTTATATAATCTAGGAAAACATTTCATGTTAAAAAGGGTATATTATTTGTAAATAGTTTTATCCATGGATAGATATATTTACTATGATAACTGTTGAAAACACAACTTTTCTATGATTGCCAAGACAATTAAAATACATGCAAGAATATGAATGATGCAAATGAACATTAAAGAGTTTGTAATTTACCAGGAAACACCACAATACCCATATATTAACATTTTGGCATTATGATAAGTACACTTGTAGGTATGTACTTAATAAATTGATTTTTTTAGCAGCAATTGTGTTTTCAAAACATTTTGTCAAAAAAAAAAAAAAATCCTTAAAAAGTTGGCAATCCGAGTGAAACTGAAGAACCATATTTTTTTTCCATTGCATTTTTATTTTTTTTTTTCATTTTGCTTTATTTATTTGATGAATTATTAGTGTTATCGAGGCCTCTTCATCATGGTTTTGTGACATTTTTGAAAATAAAATGCTTTTATTTATTACATAAGTACTAAATTTAAATGTAAATGGTGATTTTACATAAATGTAGAAATGGACCACAATTCTGGGAAAATAAGGTAAGAGAGTGGTTTAAAGCAGACAAGATAATAATGGAAAATAGATGAAAAAAGAAAGAAAATTTATCAGATGATGAGAAATTTCCAATTTCTATTCAAAATTAAGAATATCGCAACATCTCAAAAGTTACAGGGATAATTCATAATGTTAAAAATATTTTTTTAAGAATTTTTCATGCATATTCAGACTGTCGAGAATGTGTCGAGAAATGTTAAGACAAAATTGATACAATTAAGAATTTGTCAAGACATTTCAGACATAATGCAGAATGTTAAGAATGTCGAGAATTGTATCAAGAATTTTTCATGCAAATTCAGACTGTCAAGAATGCGTCGATAAATTTTTAAGACAAAAATAATATAATTAATAATTTGTCGAGAAAAAATAAGCACAGAATCAGATATTAAAGAATGTCGAGTAATTTTTCAGACAAAATCAGACAAAAAATGGTAAATTCAGACAATTTGACTTTTGCAGTGTCAAAAGCGAGAATAATAAACGTTTTATCAATACGAAAACAGCTGTTATTTGTGTATCAATTTTTATTGGTTTTGTGACCACAAAATATTTGAAAATTGCTAGACGACATGCAAAAGAGGATGTAAAAGGTAATTTTGGAGCCAGAAAGTCAAAAGAACATAGAGGATTTTCCACATATTTCAGAGTTCAATGGTCCGTCAACATTAAAGTTAAAGTTTTATTTCCAAGTTAATTTCTCAGATACTATTTATTCTATGATCATGTCAAATATTGTTGTTATCTGTTTTTTGGAAATAAGCCAGCATTTCAACTGTCATATACTAATCAACAAAAGAAACGTCCACCTTCTGGGATCCTCAATATATTTTCTGATAGGGGTGATAGAACTAAAATTACCTTTCATACTTCGCAGAAAAACAATTTTTATTCGTTCTTTGCATATTTGTTATGACAAAATTTAGTCGGTGCTTATGAGAAACATTTTCCTCAGCAGTTCCATAAAAAATAAGGTCAAGGTCGAATTCTTGTGTTTTGACGTTTTTCTTTTTGACGTCATAACTTCACCCGTATTCCAATTTTTTTTTTTGTTTTTGATGAAGTTCGGATAACGCAGTGATGATTTCTAAGAAATTAAAGTCTATTTCACTTAAAATTAGGTCAAACTGCAAAGAATACTCCAACAGGTCAAAACTGCAAGATCTTATTCAGTAAGTGAGAGCCTCGTTTTCGAAAATTCGTTGAAGTGTCGATTATTTCAAAATTTCAAATTGTTTGGAATCATTCAATGTGTCAATGTTTTTCTTGTTTGTCCATTTGATTCTCTGCACTTGCCCATTCTTGTCCTGATTCTATTAACTGGAGGTTCTCTTTATTTTTACCGGAAGTGTTCTTTTCAAGAGTAAAATTAGAATCGAGTATTGCTAAAGATTATAATCAATTAAAGAGAACAAAAATAATGCTTTTATTTTTAATTCTATACCACAAAGAATGTGAGTGGACGTTTTTTTTTGTTGAGTAGTATAGTTAAATTTGACTAAAATTTTTGCTTGATTTATGAGTTGCATTTGATACTGAATTCTTTGTCCAATTATCGCATGTCTAAATTTTTCATAAGTAAAACTTTGGTAGGTACATCAGAATGGTTTGAAAATAGGTATGCAGCTTACGCATGATCTGACATATTGTGTATGTAAATTTGCTAATGGTAGCTCATTAACAGTTCAAAGGAATGCTTGACATAGACATTTGATATTTGCTAGGACAGCGTCACGGCTAAGGAAAGTTGCATTGGGTATCGTGGCTGGAAACGTTTAACATCATGGTCAGATGATTTTAAACAAAAATATTTCGAAAATCTTATGTGACCAATAGCCACCAGGTGAGCGATACAGGCTCACATGTAAGCCTCTGGTTCTTCTACACATTTCAATTTTTTTTCAGGTGTACCACTTCCATAAAAAGAGAAGTTTGTGGTATAAACAAAGACAAATTGGAGCATGCATGGAATTGTTTTTTTAATCCTGCTTTTCACCAGGTTTGTAAATTTTGCCCTACTATACATCTGGTAGAGATAATGAAAATTAGTCAGGAAAATGGTCAGTTGCAAAATTAAGATATGGATTGTATAATTACGGTTATTTTGAAGAAAATTAATTATGTGAAAACTCGGCTGATTTACTCTCAAATTTAATAAAATCCAAAGGACTTTATGTAAGTTTTGTGAGGAAAAGTCTTTGATTAGGTCTCATAAATGTTATAGAAATATTCTTTCACATGTACTACAATTACGTCAACGTTACAATTCTGATATAATTTGCTTTTTTAGGAATTTCTTATATAATGTCATGAAACAAGTTTTTAACTTTTTAATTGCCATGTAAATGATTACTGAATTCTTATGTACTTACAATACTGGAATAATACTCAAGGAAATTAGATTAATAAATTGCTCACAAATTTTTAAAACACTTGCAAAGTAATACATGTTTCTTTATAGAATTGGATAAGAATCTTAAATTTATTGGTAATTTATATGGATTTCTTTTGATCTACAGATACTGATATTCTCAGTATCACCGAACTGGAAATTATCACAAAATTATCGGGTCACTGTGAAGGCTTCACATGCGAGTTGCTATGCTGACGTCATGTTATGTACTACTTGTGGTGTTCAAAAGAGTAATACGTTAAAGGAACTATGCATATAAATTAATGCAATAAATAATAGATTAACTGCGCTAAAATAAAATTTTCAGAGTGATCATAGAGTTCCATTTATTATTTTGTGAACTACCAATAAAAAGAAATGTAAGAAATTTGGTTTTTGGTGCAGACTTTATCACGATGTAACGCATCAAGCTCGCCGTGAATGGCTCACTAGATACTGGCGGTAATAAAGCCCGTATCAAGAACAAAATGTCCTTTGTTCCATATGTATGTGGTAGTTGGTCCATTTCATTGGATAAATAAAATATCTTAACCTACTCTGTGGTCTTATTGTTAGCATGCTTCCCTTGATTGTGCAAGTTCGTTCCCAGGACAAGTCAAGCTAAAGACTATAATTTCTAAAGTATTTTTTAAAAGATTACCCACATTATGTCATGTTATAGGTAAGCAAAAATATATTAACAGAAATATTGAATGATGGCTTCATAATTGTTGTCATTAAACTTTAGTTTGAGATGTATTCTCTTTATTTTTCTTAGATATGGTGTACTTTTATATGAGATTATATCTCATTTGTAAACTTTGCTATTATCTAAACTTATGTAAATTCTAAACCTAAGGTTTAATTCCCTAATCGTAGTTTTGTCGTTGGTTATATTTGATGTTACTGATTGTTCGGATTTCGTTTGGTTTTTGCATCATGAACATTTATTGAAATTGTGGATTTCCTATGTTTGAGTTCTAATGCTGCTGAGAAGGAATTAATTTCCGAAATAGCCATACAGCTCAGAAAAAATAATTGCAGTTTTAGTTACCATATGCGTTGAGTTTTCATGTTCATTTACTCCATACTCTTTGATAAAATATGCTATCACTATAGGGAATAAAATGGTCTTTAGTTTTTTATACCTTTTAGCTATCGTATTATGGTACAAAACAGATGCATCTTTCCAGTGATTAAGTTGTCACAATACCACAGATGGTCAGTACAGCTTGTCATTCCACACTTGTGAATGTTTACCAGTCATATTGTCAGGGAACAGATTTTATTCCCTATCGAGGGCCTCTCTCTTTAGATTTTTGAGTGCATGCTCGGTTTCAAAACAAAGCAATTTGAAAACTTAAGATAACATATCAGCTGATGCTGGTACAGCCTTTTAGTCCTGTTTTTCTGTGCTGGAAAACATACAGACATATCTTGCAGCCAGAAAAGATCAGCTTGGTCAGTGAGTTAAAAATGAGTCTTACAGCACTGAGATGTTATCTAAAGACAGATTTTTGGTGATTTCTCTCTCAGCAAGACATTCATAAGACAAGGGAATGGGACTTTTGTAATGAGAAAACCATACAAATAAGGAATTGTATATACAAATTGCATATTTTGCTTTTACCTGAATAAGCTTTTAATACCCGCCTTTCCCACCATGATAAAAATATTTATTATAATAAGATTAAGCACTGATTTATAGGAAACTATCTATGTATAAACTCCGGCAGCTCACTAGCAAACTGAGGAGTTTGTGAATGAGGTGACCTTGTTTATACATACATATTTTCCTAAAAATCCTTATAGTTCCAATTTTGTACGTTAAAAACTGCGTGGTCTATATAAATGATGTCTTTCTTTTCTGTACTATATTTTTTTGCGAAGCGGATTTATGGGCAAACGGAAATGTCGTTTGATATTCATGACGTTGACCAATGAAACTGAACGTTACAATTACATATATAATAATGATTTGTGGAAACACTGATTACTGGTAGATTGAAATTTCAGCATATCATTAAAGATAAGGGATATCTTCCATGAGTGTGAGAAATTTCGTCTTTTCCTGAGTGGGGTAAAAGAAAAAAAAATCTATCACAAGTGAAAAATATATCTGTAAGATATAGGAAGCTTTTAATACAGTAAAAATTACAAAATTTCCAGCGATCAAACCAAAGAACAACTTTACTTGCCATTCATTGTGGAATTTACTTCTGTAAATTTTTGAAGGGGGATTATGAACTCACTAGAGATGAAGCGAGGGGATATGCTGCTCTTTGTTTTGCCTTTTTAAAACAATTGCCACTACTACGGCTGAAACAATGGAATTTTATGAGTGGGTGTGGGGTGAAGAGGGGTAGCTTATTTGTGAGCATTACTGAAAAAAAAATAAACTTATTTCTAATTCTTGTACTTTCAGAGCTCACATACAAAGAAAAGGCAAATGCTGTACACATTGCATCCATTATGCATTGAGTGATCCTTTTGATGAAAAATTTCGTGAATTATGTAATGATAATACCCATGACATGCCATGTGATAGATGTGACCTTTTTCCAAAAACCATTGAAAAGATTAAGAATCTGATGAAAAATTTGAAAGGTGAATACATGTAAATTGTCAGATCATCGTATAAATTTTACCAGAATCGAAATGTTTTGCAACAATGCTTATTTGGTGTCTTTGGGAAAAGTGACAGTGTTAAATTTTAGTTTTTTCTAAGTTTGGCTTTTTTCTAAAAAAAGTAAACTGAACTATTTATTGGCATTTGGATATAAACACATAGTTCTGTAATACGGAAAGCATATTGTTTCAGTTGATTACATTAAAAAATATTTTATTTGAGATGCACAGGTAAACAAAATGTTTCGCAAGCAAATGCACAAGGAGTTAATAACGAAGACATATTGATTATATACATAGTTTGTTGGTATTAGAATTAGTATTAGGCCAAGCCTGTCGTATGAGTCAGTAACACTATGAGTTAAAACAGCGATGAGTAGTGATGCAGTTAGTTTACATGACAAGCGATACCTGATATAAATTCTCACACTTACACACTATGCATGTTAGAAGTAAACTTAAAATTGAAAGCAGAGCAAATAGTAAATATCAAATCAATACTTAGGAAAAAAGCAAAACTTGAAAGAATTATAAAAACTACGGCACTGACACCCACAATTTACACATCTTCATGCATCTTCCGCAATACATTTTATTCATCAACTTTCTAACACACTGTATTTTTCTTCAGAACATTTTATTTTTTTGTAATTTATCTATATCGGTGTGGCTGTTCAAGAAATAATTGTGGGGGATGCATTTTAATAAAAATTTGATTGCTTGTGGGTAAATTGGAGACTTGCACTGCCGAAAATCATAGAAAAAAAAAGAAATTCTGCCATAGCCCAACGTGTTTATTTTGGCATTTTCTTCAAATGTGCCAAATAAAGTAAAACACATATAAACATGTATAAACACAGCTCAAATATCACAATTTACATTTTTTCCTTTTTTATGCCCCCATATCGATAATCGAAGGTGGGCATTTTCTCTTTGTCCTGTCTGTCTGTCTGTCTGTTTTTGCGTCTGAAACTTTAACTTTGGATATTAATTTTGAACTATGTAAGATAGACTTGTATACTAGTTCTAGTCAAGAGAAACATGAATATGAAAAAAGGTCAGATCAAAGGTTAAGGTCACATCGGTTGAAAGAAGTGAAATTTGCTGTTTTCAGATATTTGACTGTAGAAACCTTATTATTTATTCTATTGAGACGGGAGTTGTTCTATGTGATTGCTAATAAAGTTGCTGTAAGTTTGTCGACATATTGTGGAAGCATTTACCGTTTGAAAAACAAGAGGCCAAAAGGGGAAAAACAGAAAAATATGAATTTTTTTAGTCAGTTTTTGCTGCATCATTGTCCTGTAGTTTTCTTATAGCATGTTTAAATAGATGCATTTAACAACAGAAACCATTTCAATAAACAAGAGGTCCACTAACTTAACCTCATCTACGACATAATTCTCTTAAAGGGGGTTTCATCTGTTTCAGAATAAAGGGTTTTATTTGTGTGTTTCTATGGTAAGACAACTTTTGAACCATGTAAATAGACTTTATAAATACTTGGAAAGTGTATAGATGTTGTCAAGGGGAACATAACTATGTAAAAATATGTTAAAGGTCAAGGTCTCAGAGTGGTCAAAAAGGGGTAAAATTGAGTATTTTTATATAGTTTACCATATAATCTTGGACAAATATGATCTTTCACAAACACATCTTGTTTATCTTTTGTTATCGTAAGTTTCGTTTTTATTGGAATTTAAAGTAAGAGAAAAAGAGCTGCGTTCTGTGTCAGTGAAAAAAAAGGAAATGCTTTTTAACATATTTCTTAGCAACCATGAAACAAGCTTACAACAGGGAATTTAATTATATTTTTCATTTCACAAACCTCTTGAAATTTATTTCTGACATTTTGTCTACATTTATTATTCAAAATATGCAATGGAAGTCCATTTTATATTCATTCATTTTATTATCTTTAGAAAAAAATATTTATGGAATTTCATTGACAGATGATGTACCAGATGACACTTCAAGTGATTGGGTTTGTCATGTTGAAAATGCTGGCCAGAAGATTTCAGATTTGCAATGTCATATTGTGACCGTTAACCATGATTTGAGTCGCACTGCCTACTTGATTAACTTACAAATATGCATATTGTGGAAGCATTTATCGTTTGAGAAACAAGAGACCAAAAGGGGACAAACAGAAAAATATGAAATTTTTAATTTTAGTCAGATTATGCTGCATTATTGTCCTGTAGTTTTCTTACAGCATGTTTAAACAAATACATTTCACAACAGAAACCATTTCAATAAACAAGAGGTCCACTAACTTTACCTCATCTATGACATATTTTTTAAAGGGGGTTTCTCCTGTTTCAGAATAAAGGGTTTGATTTGTGTGTTTTTATGGTAATAAACAACTTTTGAACCATGTAAAATATACTTTTCAAATACTTCGCAAGTGTATAAATCTTGTCAAGAGAAACATAAAGATGACAAAAAATATGTCAAAGGTCAAGGTCATAGAGAGGTCAAAAAGGGGTAAAATTGGGTATTTTCATATAATTTACAATAGAATCTTTGGGCAAATGTGATCTTTCACAAACACATCTTGTTTATCTTTTGTTATCGTAAGTTTTTTTTT
>MJUU01022861.1:15109-29906 GCA_002080025.1 Modiolus philippinarum
AAAGGAAATGTTTTTAACATATTTCTTAGCAACCATGAAACAAGCTTTAAAATGGAAATTTCAATATATTTTTCATTTCCTAAACCTCTTGAATTTTTTTACTGACATTTTGGCTTCATTTATTATTCAAAAAATGCAATACAAGTCCAATTTGATATTTATTCATTTTATTATCTTTAGAAAAAAAAATTATTTATGCAATTTCATTGACAAATGATGTACCAGATGACACTTCAGGTGACTGGGTTTGTGATGTTGAAAATGCGGATCAGAAGATTTCAGATTGGCAATGTCATGTATTGCGCACTGTTAACCAAGATTTGAGCAGTACTGCCTTACTTGATTAGCTAACAAATAAGCAATACCTTCTTGTTATGGATTGCGCAATGACATTTCTCCCTTTGTCTGTTCGGGAAAAGCAAAGTGATTGGTTTGGCCAGAAATGCATTAATTGGCACATGACAGTGTGTATATACAAGAGTGATAACCAACGGTTAAAGAAAAGAATTATTTATCAATCATTTTACAAAAGTTGTTTCTGATTCAGTTATGATTTCCTCCCAAAAACGTGATTTTGAGCAACTCATTATTATGAATCTTAACATAACTGTAAATTATGAGCATATACTAGCTAAACTAAAAGGTTAGCAAGATTACTTTAAATAACACACTCGAGTTGATAAACAACGCATTCTCATCAGGCAAAATACTGAAACCGGGCTGCTCAGGGCATAAATACCAAAAGATTTCCATTTCCATACTTTATTATGATATACAACAAAAATAACCCTGTAATAACAATATTAAACAGGTAAGTATATAAAACAGACTATAGACACGACATAATGAAATTGACATTCAAACAATACACATTCGAATCAATAAAATCAATACACAATAAGTACGTGAATGAGCGATCCCGTGTATAATTGAAAATAACTTTCTCTAATGGTAAAAATACATAAATCGAAGATAATTAAATGCTGAATTCGTTGAAATTAAAATGTGAATTATCAATAAAGTAAATAAAGTTGCATGGATGATTTCCTATACATTTACATTCCATATTCGTTACCGCTGTTAACATGTATATATTATATCAAGATGAAGGATAGCAATCAGTTTTCTTACTATAGTACATGTGCGCGACATCGCACTATCGTGACGAAAGTAACACAAACATACAAACTTTAACCACATCGGGACAAAGTATAACATTTACAACATATTTACAAACATGACATGACATAAACATAAAACATTCAATTACCTGTCTGTGGGATAAGGTTTCACCATAAAAATAAAGTTGGCAAAATAGCTTTCATGGTTCGTACAATACTTGTAACATCATACATCATTACACATCATAACAGGTCTGAAAAATACATAAGTAAGGGGATTCTCACTACTTTGTATATCAATAAGTAATAACATTCTGCTATTCGACTAAATTCAAAATGCACAGTACTTTTAGATAATTCATTTAGTAATAAAAATCATTCAAAATATAATGTCTTGTTTTAACTTCTTCAAACTCAGTATTATGAAAAATAGCATATTGACCTGATTATATGTATATCAACATAACTTCTACTCTGTACACGGGTGCCTAATACGTTAAATTAAAAACAAAAAGGTATCTGCCTCGATCACAATATCTAAATTATCCATAGGCAGTGATTACTAATACTGACTGTGATTTAAATAGTTTAGTCATTAAATTGATAAAATAAAACTAACATTCATTCATTCACTCGATCATTCATGCATCTGTAAAAATATAGAGACGTCAAGGTCTAAGTTTCCAAAATCACAAAAATACCAATAAAATAACAGAAAATGGATAATTACCTTAATTACAATCAATAAGGCACCAAAAATGGATTCCATGTAATCAAACTTTCAAAGGTATCATCATGGACATACAAAATATAAAATTTGTGAAGAATGGAGAAAGACACATCTGACCATCACAAAGTCCTCAACCTGTTTGAATTTTGCACCAAAAAGGTAAGATCCAATCAAAACGAATGAATTCAGAAAGAAAGGAAAGGTTAAACCAATATAATTCATATTTACAACCAACCATACAAATAAATTCCTAAAGAACATGTGACATGCCAAGCATGTCAAATAAGGTATGCAAGTATGAAAAATAACTATAGTCTATTTCACAAAGATCAATAAAGTGATCCCATGAAAACGTAATTAAAAATATTAATAAATATACAGAAACAGTTGTTTGAATAAGTATATCTTTATTTCATATATTCAAAGTAATAATAAACAACTGTAGAAATTAAAAATCAGTAGAAATCCACCCTGTCACATCCTCCCCCGACTTGCAAAAATGGTGTCCCCACCATTTACTACAATAGAAAGAGTTATGACAGTAGATTAAACAACAATCTGGACATGGTTTTGTTTACATATTTTCTGTAACTATCTTCAGCAGTGCTTTCCCTATTTCTTCTTCGGTTGAAGGAAACATTCCAGATAAGGCGAGACCTTTGAGATATTCTGCTTTGCGCATCCAGTCTGGTTGCTGTAGCATAATATAATCTCCACTTCTCATCCAAGATGGTTGTACTCTACGCCGTGCTGGTCTCCTATTGTCATCTTCTTCATCTCTGTCTACTTCTGTCTCAACTACAGGGCCCTGTTGTCTTGTCCTATGAGGACTTGATTCCTCAGAATGAACAACTGATTGTTCATTTCCATCATCAGCACGTGTGTCATGTTGTTCATTTACAGTTGTATCAGTACTATCTGTAGATGTTGAATTATCATCATCTGTACTATGTAATGTTTCCTGGGTCTCGTTTGTGGTTTCGTCATGTAATGTTTTTGCTTCTGTTGAATGATCACCTGAATCTGCTTCTTCTAAGTCTGTGGCGTGTGGTAGGGCGTCCCCTAACGATTCATCATCTTCATTGATCCTAAATGAAGAGTCATCGTTGACACTGCCTCTTCTTTCCTCAATGTCTGTAGAAGGAGTTCTGTCTGGTTCAGGTAATGAACCATCTCCATCTGTTGATTGTGGTATTATCTCCACGTGCAATTCCGATTCAGATTCATTTTCTTCAATACTATCTGGTATTGTATCCGTAAAGGTGTCTCTGTTTGGTATGTTTCCTAATGGCAGCAGTAGGTTTCGATGTAGAGTCCGTTTCCTGCCTGTTCCATCTGTTCGTCTCACTTCAAATACTGGTACGTCCAAATTAGGTTGACCTACAACGGTGTATGGTTCTTCTTCCCATCTATCACTGAGCTTGTGCTTTCCATCCCATGCTACAATCTTAACTAGTACTTTATCCCCTACTTCAATGACAGATCCTCGTGTCTTCATGTCATACGTTTCTTTTTGACGTTGCTGGGCTTTTCTTGAAGCAGTAACAGCTATGCCATAGGCCATTTTCATCCTGTCCTGTAATCCCTTTATGTACTTTGATGTTGGAATCTTCTCTTTATCTTTTGGTTGAGTATTGAACATTATATCAACTGGAAGAAGAGGTTCCCGACCAAACAGAAGAAAATACGGTGTGATTCCAGTTGTATGGTGTTTAGTGCTGTTGTAAGCATGTGTCATGGTTGACACGTAAGATTTCCAATCTTTCTTCTGGTCTGGATTCAGTGTTCCTAACATTCCAAGTAGTGTCCTGTTGAAACGTTCACAGACCCCATTCCCCATGGGATGATAAGGTGTTGTGCGTGATTTTCGCATCCCAGTCAGTTCACAAAGTTCTTTTATTAACTTTCCCTCAAAGTTGGCGCCTTGGTCATTGTGTATGCGCTGGGGCAATCCATAGTGTACCACGAAGTTGTGAAGGAAAGCTTCAGCTGTTGTTTTTGCTGTTGTGTTTTTAGTTGGAACTGCGATGGCATACTTGGAGAAGTGGTCTGTGATAACTAAAATGTATTGGTAACCTCCCTTGGAAGTCTCTAAGCCGAGAAAATCCATACAAACTAGTTCCAGTGGTTGGGTTGTTGTAACACTAACCAAGGGTGCCTTGTCTGAGCTTGGTTTCTTCCTCTTCAAGCATCGATCGCATGATGAAATCCAGTCTTCCACGTCCTTGGTTAGCCCATACCAAAAGAATCTTTCACGGACGAGTGTTAGGGTCCGGTCTCTGCCCTGATGGCCCATGTCGTCATGAAGAGAACGCAGGATCGTCGATCGATGTTTCCGAGGGATGACCATCTGGTAATGTTTTTCACCTGTGATGCTGTCAGTGATTTCTCGCTTTAATATCCCATCTTTAACTCTAAGCTTTTCATAGTTCTGTAAGAAAGCACGGTGTTCTGGTGTCTTTGGAATATCTGACTTAGATGGTTTATGTCCTGTCTCAACCTGTTCCTTCCAAAATCTAATAACTGTATCTCTGTTCTGTGAATCAGCTAAATCTACCCTGTTAGAAACAAAAGGATCTGAAATACAATCAACGACCTCAGCTGAAAAAGAAAGTGTCTCTATAGCTGGAACTGAAATTAAATTACAAATAGCCTGTACTGAGTCTGGAAGTAAGTCCTTGGGAGTGCTAGAGTCGGTCTTCAATCGAGGTAATCTTGACAAACCATCTGCATCTGCATTGTTGATTCCAGGTCGGTATTTAATTTGAAAGTCAAAGGATGATAAGGCTGCGATCCATCGTTGGGAGGTAGCGTCAAGTTTAGCCGATGATAGAACATAGGTGAGAGGGTTATTATCTGTATACACTGTAAACTTTGTTGTCATCAAGTAGTATTTGAATTTGTCGGTCACAGCCCATTCTAAAGCCAAAAATTCGAGACGATGTGCTGGGTAGTGCTGTTCTGCTCGTGTTAATTCACGGCTGGCGTAGGCTATCACTCGTTTATGTCCCTCCTGCTCCTGGTAAAGTATCGCGCCTAATCCAAGCCCAGAGGCGTCTGTGTGGAGCTTGAAAGGCTTGTTGAAGTCTGGATAACCGAGAACTGGTGGTGTTGTCAAACAGTCTTTCAGTGTCATGAATGCCTCTTCCTGTGGTTTAGCCCATGTCCATTTAGATCGTGATGGTTCATCCTTTTTCTTTCTTCCTTTGGTTTTCTTTGGAGTTGGCATGAGGTTGGTCAGTGGCTTGGCTATTTTTGAAAAATCCTTGATAAAACGGCGGTAGTAGCCCACAAATCCTAAGAATTTTCTTACTTCTTCCGGTGTTGTTGGAGTTGGCCAAGACTTGACTTTGTTGATCTTATCTGGGTCTGGCTCTATTCCATGCTGAGATACCACATGTCCAACATATCTCACTTTGCGCATAAAGAAGGAGCATTTCTTTGGGGAAAGCTTCAAACCAGTTTCTCTGAGTCGCTGAAACACTTGGTCTATTCTACGAAGATGTTCATCATATGTGTCTGAAAATATTATGACGTCGTCAAGATACACGAAGCAGATCTTCAAGTTCAGGCCAAGTAAGATGGTTTCCATTAGTCTCTGATAGGTTGCTGGAGCATTGGCGAGTCCAAAAGGCATACGAGAATACTCGTAAAAACCAAGAGCTCCCACAGTGAAAGCAGTCCTCTCTTTGTGCTGTTCTTCTATTTCTACCTGATGGTACCCTGCTTTCATGTCAATCACTATCAAGTATTTGTTGCCTGCTAGTCCTTCTAATATCTCCTCAATCCTTGGGATTGCATGCGAGTCTTTGATGGTGAGTGCATTCAGTTGGCGGTAGTCGACGCACATCCTAAAGTTACCGTCTTTCTTCCTACCAAGTACCACGTTGGAAGCCCAAGGAGAGAGTGAATGTCGAATAATTCCACTTGCTAGCAGTTGGTGTATATGGTCTCTAACTTAGTCGTACATTGCGGGTGGTATGCGCCTGTTTTTCTGTTTAAATTGGATTTCGCTGATAAGCTCGATTCTGTGTTTTACGATGTGGGTATGTCCGATGTCTTCATCATTCTGTGACATGATATCGTTGTAGCTACGTAGAAGTTCCTTTCCTCTGGCTAATTCGGAATCTGTAAGTCCATCTGTACATATGGTAACTTCTGGAGTGTCTTTGTCTTTGTCTTGGTGTTCCTCAAACCTTCTGATATCCTCTATATGTACAGGTTGAAGTTCGCAAAGAGGATTGTTTGGTGCTATAGTTACAGTTCTTGTAGAAATATTGGTAATGTGTACATTTGTAGTTCTTGGTGGGCTCTTGTCAAAAGAATATGGAACAATAGTGGGAGTGATATCAAGATCAAGTGGAATGGTTGATCTGTCAGTAGGCTGGATAAGTGCACACACAGGATGGTATGGTTGTGTCTTGTCCAAATAACTGGATATAACTATCTCTGAGTTTGGTTCAATCAAGATGTTCTGCGTCTCGGCTGACTTGATTACTGCTAACTTATTCTGTTGTCTTCGTAGATTCTTTTCCCTCAATGTTAAGCATCTAAGTGCCATATATACTGGGGTAAATAAATGAGCTTCCTGTAAATATCTATCTCCATAATTATTATGCAAAATATCTAGGAAAGAAGAAAGAATGTTAGTTCCTATCAAGACTGGTACCTGGGAATTGTACTTGCTATCTGGAACAACTAAAAATAAACAATTATAAAATGTGGTGTCTTTGGTAGGTGTTCCTCTAGATGCCAGAATGTTCAGGTCTACCTCAATAAAACCATCATATGGCAACTCCTTGCCATCTGCACACTCTATCCTAAGTATATCGTCAATTGGATGGATAGGTATATCTGAAAAAATAATCCCTGTAAAAAGATAAACTAACTGTAGATACTGCAGAGCCTGTATCAAGTAAAGCGGTAGTACTAACACCTCCTACAACTACATTTACTTCATTTGAAGTTCCAATCAAACCTGAAAAACAATTATATTTTTGGAGCGTCGGTTGCTAGACCCAAACATATGCCCCTCTATGCTGGCCTCTTGAAGTTTAAATTCGCCCGTCTGCTGTGATCAAGTCTCACTCGACAACCTATTTGAATATGCCCTTTTTGGCCGCATCGCCAACATGTGACATCATCCATACGTGTCTGTCCTCTCATGTTACCGGTATTCTGTTGTGTGCGTCTGTTCCATTGAACATTATTTCCATACTGATCAGTGGTTCTGTCACCTGAATTGTAACTCTGATCGTTACGTCTGTTACCTGAAGGGCCGTTGTAATCATACCTTCTGTAAGGTCCATTATAATTGTTCTGTCTGTAACTATCTCTATTATATGTACTAGTTGATCCACCTGTGCTTCTACCCCTTGAGTTTGGCTTTGGATTCTGTGGCTGATAATTTCTGTTCTCTTTAATTGACTGGATGTCAGCTGCCATTTGTTGTATGGTTAAACGTAAGTCATCATCAGCTGATTGTGGATTCTGTTTATTTCCTTGGGCCATCTTAACATGGGTTGATTTGGTTTCCTTCTTTATGATGTCCGACTCGTGTTCTCTCATTTCCTTCTTCAGTTTCCCAAAGTCGGTGATCATATAATGCAGGTGCCCCGATGTATCCTTCAGTGTCTTGTTAAGTCCACTCCAGAACATGGAACACAACTTCTCGTTCATGTCTTCAGGACGGACCATGTTCCTCTCTTTAGCCTTGAAAAGTATATCTTCAAGTCGGTTTGCCCAAGTCGTAACACTCTCTTCAGGTTTCTGCTTTGCGCTGTAGAAGTCTTCCATCAGCTTGTCTCTCTGGACAGAAAGTCCATATGTGTTTTCCAATCTCTGTAGTAATGTATCCAACGATGCATCAACTCCCAGTCTCATTGCTACTCGGGCTGCATCTCCTTTCAGTGAACGACGCACTGCCATTTCCATTAAGTGTGGTGCAAGTTTGGATTTCCTTAAAGAGTCGACTTCATATTTCCAAATGTCGTACTGAGCTTCACCCTTTCCAGGCTCTCCAAAGAGGTAGATATCTTTGGGTAGTTGTTGGCTATCTCACGACCTGTGATTAAAGGTGCTGGATATGATACTGTTGGTGCTGTGGAAGTGGGCTGTGTAGCAGGTGCTTGAGTGACGGCGTCACTCCCATCATTGGTACCAGTAGTAACAGTATCTGGTTCTTTAGTCTCTGTTTTCATGGTAGCTGCCACATACTGAGTCATCCATTCTCTAAGAGCTTCAGGACTAGTTACTTTAGGTCGAGTACCCAGCATCTGGAAAACAGCTATTAATTCTTCCTGTTCTTCTTGTGACAATTCCATGTCCCCTAACTCCTCAGGATCTTTTGATACCATAATAAAATGATATAAAATAATACCTGCAAGTCAATGAAAACAAACAAAAATAGTTCCTATAAATATAAAGGACTGTATAGAATGGTCTTTTCTATCAACTGGCTAGTGAACCTGTAATAAAAATTATCTGGAATCTCTCTGAAATAAATATTAAATTCAAAATCTATATCTATCAGGATCAGAGAATCTGTATAGAATAAATAGTATTAATACAGGCCAATATCATGCACATATTACTCATGTGAAAGTATATGTTGTGTATACTCATGGCAAAATTAATCATAGGAATGTATACTCATGGCAAAAGTAGTCGTTGGAAAATGCAAAAATTAGTCATCAGAATGTGTACTCATGGTAAAAAAAAAGTCATGGAAATATATATACACATGACAATAACTAATTTGTACTCTATATCATAACAGTTGACTACAAAATCAATACTGTAATATAAACATCAATGGATATGCAAACAAATAATTACAAATGTCAAGTTGAAAATAAATCAAACACCAATATATAAATACTCTTAATGTATGACTTGTTACTTTCTTGTTACTGCTTACAACTCAATATTTATTCTATTACAAAAGGTATTCTATTATAATTCAAGTGATGTTGGTATTCTATTACAACTCAAGTACAAGTATAATATATCGGTATTCTCTGCTGTATCTCGGTATTCTTTACTGCAGTCAGTATAATTCTGTTAATAAGTATTCTTGTTACTTGTTGCTATGTTTTAATTAAACTATATGTTCCTTCTAACTATGTTCTATAAAGTACTTGTTCCACTTTAAGGACGCAGTTACATGTATGTGTTTGATCTACACTGGTATCATGACAAAGTTCCAATAACTTGGTGATAAGGTTCTGATGAATGATACTATTATACCAATGTTGCAAAGTCTATGTGTGATATAGCTGTTGCTTCTAATATAATAGATCTAATACAAATACACAACAATTCTACCTGTTTCCAATATACTAGCCAGGAACTGTTTCTCAAAATATCGTGACTGTAATGTTGCAAAATATTGCGGCTGTAATCGAACAAATGTCACGGTACAGCTGTACGAAGCGGTGTAATGCAAAAGTGACAACTTATTTTTACATAACTACAGCTAGCAGGTTCTTCAAGTAATAATAAAATAAAAATAAATAAATCTATTTACAAATAAACAAGTGATTCCAGGTGAAGGTCAAGTATCAAAAGGCTAAAGCTCAATCAACAAACACAAGTCCAAGTTGAAAAAGACAAGTGAGAGACAAAAAAATAATAATAACAAATTACCAAAGTCCAAGTTCACACTAAGAAATGGGAACTAAATATCAAAGTCCGATAGACAATGTGCAACTAGATGTGTAAGTACAGTACCCGATCTCAAACGAATAAAACTAAACTTGAGTCAACTTCACATAGTGCAAGACCTCAATGTAAACAACTAAGTACCAAAACCGGATGTACCTAAATTCTGAACCGGATGTCGTCAAGTGAGGGGGGTATCAAAAAATATAGGTCCCCAATTCAATATCACTCTAAGTTCATACACACAAAAATAAATCACAAAGACATTAAACATAAATGCACTTAAGCTAGATGTTACATGCAAAGCAACACAAAAATAAAGCTGACAAATACAATGCAAAAAAAAAATTATCATGCAATAAGCTATTAAGCAATGATTTTTTTTACAAAAATAAACTAAATCTCTACGTAAAATATCGTTTCTAAATTCAAGCTAAATAATCATAAATATGCTGAACTCAAATAAACATAAATGCAAATAAGCACACAAACACAAAGTTACCTTAATTTGAAACATGTAGTCAATCCAGAAAACACAAAATCCAACGATGGTTTGTTGACAATCTAGTTGAGTGTCGATCCGGTTCTATAAATAGAATAGGTGATTTCCGCGGAATTCAAGTCACACACACCGATGTTTACAAACAGCTAAGTTCAAGTGCACTATGTAGAACGGCTTTCCTCTGAATTTCCATAAAATACTGGATCATTTACGTTGGGCGCCAGTTGAAACCGGGCTGCTCAGGGCATAAATACCAAAAGATTTCCATTTCCATACTTTATAATGATATACAACAAAAATAACCCTGTAATAACAATATTAAACAGGTAAGTATATAAAACAGACTATAGACACGACATAATGAAATTGACATTCAAACAATACACTTCGAATCAATAAAATCAATACACAATAAGTACGTGAATGAGCGATCCCGTGTATAATTGAAAATAGCTTTCTCTAATGGTAGAAATACAAAAATCGAAGATAATTAAATGCTGAATTCGTTGAAATTAAATTTGAATTATCAATAAAGTAAATAAAGTTGCATGGATGATTTCCTATACATTTACATTCCATATTCGTTACCGCTGTCAACATGTATATATTATATCAAGATGAAGGATAGCAATCAGTTTTCTTACTAAAGTACATGTGCGCGATATCGCATTATCGTGACGAAAGTAACACAAAAATACAAACTTTAACCATATCGGGACAAAGTATAACATATTTACAAACATGACATGACATAAACATAAAACATTCAATTACCTGTCTATGGGATAAGGTTTCACCATAAAAATAAAGGTGGCAAAATAGCTTTCATGGTTCGTACAATACTTGTAACATCATAACACATCATAACAGGTCTGAAAAATACATAAGTAAGGGGATTCTCACTACTTTGTATATCTATAAATAATAACATTGTGCTATTCAACTAAATTCAAAATGCACAGTACTTTTAGATAATTCATTTAGTAATAAAAATCATTCAAAATATAATGTCTTGTTTTAACTTCTTCAAACTCAGTATTATGAAAAATAGCATATTGACCTGATTATATGTATATCAACATAACTTCTACTCTGTACACGGGTGCCTAATACGTTAAATTAAAAACAAAAAGGTATCTGCCTCGATCAAAATATCTAAATTATCCATAGGCAGTGATTACTTATACTGACTGTGATTTAAATAGTTTAGTCATTAAATTGATAAAATAAAACTAACATTCATTCATTCACTCGATCATTCATGCATCTGTAAAAATATAGAGACGTCAAGGTCTAAGTTTCCAAAATCACAAAAATACCAATAAAATAACAGAAAATGGATAATTACCTTAATTACAATCAATAAGGCACCAAAAATGGATTCCATGTAATCAAACTTTCAAAGGTATCATCATGGACATACAAAATATAAAATTTGTGAAGAATGGAGAAAGACACATCTGACCATCACAAAGTCCTCAACCTGTTTGAATTTTGCACCAAAAAGGTAAGATCCAATCAAAACGAATGAATTCAGAAAGAAAGGAAAGGTTAAACCAATAGAATTCATATTTACAACCAACCATACAAATAAATTCCTAAAGAACATGTGACATGCCAAGCATGTCAAATAAGGTATGCAAGAATGAAAAATAACTATAGTCTATTTCACAAAGATCAATAAAGTGATCCCATGAAAACGTAATTAAAAATATTAATAAATATACAGAAACAGTTGTTTGAATAAGTATATCTTTATTTCATATATTCAAAGTAATAATAAACAACTGTAGAAATTAAAAATCAGTAGAAATCCACCCTGTCACAATACCATTGATATTTATAATAAATTTTAAGCCGATCAGCATAATTTTATATGGACTGTTTTCTGTGTCCACAAGTGGTTGATAGGGAAAAAAATTGAATTCGTGTCATAGATGAGGTTAAGTTGGTAACTGCAAATTTCTACATATTGATGCTCTGAGAACTTGCTTGTCTTCAGTGCATTTGAAATCAAAACATTTGGAAGTCATTACCTAAAACCTGAGAGAGAACAAATAACAAATAAAATGTAAGAATCTGGATATGTTACTATCTTAGTTGGCTAGCGGATATATTAGTACTATATTGCATACTCTTAATTCAAATGACGACAATCTTTTATTTGATCCACCATATTGTGTATACCGAGTTAGGTTATTCTTAGTAAGATATGCACACATTTCATCTTGTTATTTCTGGTTCAAATGTGTCCTTATAGCCAAGATGAGAAATCCATTTTGATTAAAAAATTTAAAACCATAAAATGTTTATTTTAATGATATCAATGGACACATGATAGAGATAGGATATCCATATACTACTATTTCTTTTCAGAAAAGAACACATACTCATTGTTTGGAAGAGACTAAACAAGACTCTCAAGCTGTGGCAGTATTGTTGGAGCACACATTGAAGACAATCAAGGAACAACTACCAGATATTGATTCTGCTTTCTTACGCGATGATAATGCAGGCTGTTACCAATGTGGTGCTGTATGGTTTACAATTCCATCAATTAATGAGGCAACAGGTTGGTTTTTAAAGCTGTAGTTACATTAGCCTACCGTTTTTTTAAATAGCATGTAAACTACTACTCTTCAGCAGTTTGGTGTATAAAGTAGAAGATACCAAACAAACTGCATGAAGGTGGAACAGCAAGCTATTAGGTATGAGAAAAGCTCACTTTTGATGGCTTCGTTGTGACTTTAAAATGATAAACTTAAATAAAAAGCCTTTCATTGCTTGGTTCTACCATGTGTTCGTAGAGATTTCTCATGTGCATTTACTCCATATCCTTTCATTGTTTATTTTGAAAAGCAGATTAAAACACTACGAACAGTGAACAAAGTGAAAGTCACTAAAAAGACACAATGATAAACCAAAAAGACCACCACAAAGGGAAAGGCCAAAAAAAAAACTAAATATAAAGGCAATTCCAACACATTAATCATGCGCTCCTGAAAGGTATGTTTAACCTGTTTTAAATTTGAAACTTATCTTATCATCCTTTCCCATAGTTATAACAGGCTGCCTTTCTGCAAAAGCCATATCAAGATTACAGGATATATCAGGGTTATACCTGGATATATCAAACGATGCTCCCAACATTTCAAAGGTAATAACTTTTTTTACAGTTTTCACACAAAACCAAACAGATAAATGAAACATCTACTGAATTTGCTGTTTCTGATTAGGTATTCAAAACAGAATCATAATTACACAATTAATACATTCTTTATTTAATTACGATTTATTTATTGTGAAAAACATTAAAAGGAAATTTCTTGTCAAACATTGGTAGAACTTCCATAATTACTCCAGGTCAAACTCTTGAAATGTTTGGATCAACCGTATATGGCTTTTGTGGCAGTACTCTGCATGCTAAAATAGGCGCAGGGAAAGACAATAATTTCCAATAAATATCTGTCAAGAGCCCGACCACGTATACATATCATACAGAAGTTATAAAAGTGTTGTGTCAGAGTACATTTGTGACAAGCTCACTGTAAAACAATTAGAAAAAACTTACGATGGTGATTGTAAAACTTCTGTAGTGATGACAACAATTATACTTTGCATCAACAGTTCATTGGGCATTTCTGAAAAAAGTTGAATTCAAGCTAATGACAAAGCAAATCATCGGACACCATTTGTAGCTTATATGGATTTGGAGCTAATTAGAAAAGAAAAATTACTATTTTGAAGGTGAAATTCCTTACTGGTTGAGGCATGTTATCTATCTATTGCATAAAATGATAAAATCGTGAAATAACTATAGAGTAATTAGAAACTTCGTTATTTCAGGAATTACAGTAAAAAGATATGATTTTAGCGAGAGTCAGAGTGACAAATTATACTGCGATGTAAAAACTGCACACATGCGCTCCAAAATTCGGAATAGTGTTGATGAGGGGGAGACTGTTTTGTGCGGCGGTGATATGAATACGGCCATTGGAAGTTGTCGAGGACTGACTGGATGCCTAGCAGCCCTGTAGAGATCACCAGTACTTCAAATTTAACATCAAAAGTGACAGACTTGATGAAAGGAATATCAAAGATTTCAAATGTAAAGTTCACAGATGATAGAAAACTGACTGTTTTGAAGGCATATGGAATAGGGACTTGGAAATCAGTTCCAGCTTTGTCAAACAAAAGGAATGAAAGGTTTGTGAATATTGGAAACAAGTCGTATAGATCAGTTATCATATTGAGAAATTATTTACTTTACATTAAAAGCATTTGTACTGTTCATGACCCCTCATGTGTTATTAACTGAGAAAATGAAGAATCATTTAGAGCTTTTCAAGGAAAAAATGTACAAGGGACAGGAACGCAAGTCTAAATCTAGGTTACCACCACTAGAATTTATTTTTTTATGGTGAGGGGTATAAAAATTATATGTATATATTATATGCTATTAAGGGAATCTTCGCAGGGGATACGGGCTCATATTCCCTGTCTGTGTTTATATCCCCTGAGTCATCAGGCAGAGGGATATAGGACACAGACAGGGAATATGAACCGGTATCCATGTGAAGCCTAAATAACATATCAAATTGCAGGATTCACCTGGATATGTTACTTCAACAGAATTTATGTATTTATCGAATTTCCTTTGTTTGCTTTCTTACTAATGATATATATTGATTTCTGTGAGACACATATAACGCGCTCACAAAAAATACATGTTTTGTATTATGTCTAAAACAAAAAAAAAAAAAAAAAAAAAAAAAAAAAAAC
>MJUU01022861.1:39649-66892 GCA_002080025.1 Modiolus philippinarum
CAGATTTTTGTCTGAAGAGATTGAAAATTTTACAAGATAATATTTTTGTAGAACTTTCAACCGAAAATATTTGAATTAATTCATTATTTTTTGGTATTGAAATGAGAAGGGTATTTTTTTTCTTAATTTACTTGATCATTAATTTCATATTTAACGTAGGAATATAATCTGAACTATTATTTGATGACACAAAATGTGTAGCAGAATTTTTCTGCTGCAATATTTTAAGGCATTTTGTGAGAAAACAGTTAAAGTTAGTAGAAAATCAACGTTAAGTTCAAATTAAATTATTTATTTACAATATATGATATATTATATACATAAAATCATCGATGTGGAAATTGTTTGAGCATGTGACCTACTTATACATAACCATTTGCTGTTGTAATCAAACGACATTTTTAAAAACATATTCATACAAAGATATTGAAGCAAATTGTGATTGATCATTGTAAAGCTTATGCTTATTTATAAATATGTAAGTAATAGCATCTATAGTTATTATTGGTTTCCTGCAATTGTAAACATGCATTGTTGTATAAACAACTTCTCAGTTTATCAACCCAAACATCAATCTGTTTTTGTAATAAAATGTCCCTAGTTTCGAATTTGATTGCCAAATTCTTAAATCTTTGTAAAGCATATTTGCCTTCAGTTGATTTCGCCTGTTTTCGCTGCTAGAAGTGACGAAATTGTCCTTTGAGTATGGAAGCATTTTGATACCAAAAGTAAACAATATTTTTTTACTTGTATGGATGACTTTAGAACACGCGTATATCAACCGGTCAATTCAGTGTATCGTTACACTGTTATGGGTATAAAAATTCTCCTTTAATACTCCAGTCTTGCAATTATCACAATAACAGAAAATATTATTTATACAAGTACCAGGATTTAATTTGATATATTTTTATAAGCATGTCTAATACATGATTATATTGTATACGTTGTGTTGCTTTAATAACTGTTTTCGAACCTTAGTACGGTGCTACATAGTTGTGATCTTTGATTCCAAAAGTGATGAAAACAATGTTTATGATAATTATATTAAGATGGATGTGTTCATTCAATTAGCAAAATCAAATAATTTGAATAACCTGCTTGTATGTTTAACTTCAAGTATTGAAAAACTATGGCATGCAAATGATAAAAGTGAATAATTTACGTTCCTATCAAAGTAATTAAACTTTACAATAAGGACATTGAAATTCAGATTTAAAGCTTACACAAAATGCCACATTAATAAAACAGAAATGAGAAATGAAAATTGTATACTGGATATTTGCTGATTGAAGTCTGAACTTGATAGTTTAAAAACGAGAAAAGTTTCACATTGTCTTACATTAGATAAGTAAACAAATTCTTATATGATTATGAATGTTCAAATGAATAACAAATAAACCATTGAAATGATAATGTGGAATACATGGAAATATATGGAGCACAAACAAAGTAACTGACGAAGAAAAACAAATATAATTTAAGTCATACAATGCCTAAACAAATCTCTGGATCAGTAGTTTTTGGTTGCCAATTGCAGACTTAGGGATACAATTGGAAATATTGAGAATTAAATATGTAACAAGTTTATCTATGTGGTAGGTCCATAATATTTCATGTGCAGTTGCATTGTTATAGCTACAAGTCAAATCTTTTCCTAGTTTATGGCCCTGGTCCCCTAGTCAAACATGCACGATCACTTAAAGTTTTTAGCAAGCAGTTTATAAAGCCTGTACCAGTAGCATCTGACATGATATTGCGGCTTGAGGAGTATGTATATAACCATATTACACCCAGATGGTGGCCATGGCCTCTCAGTATGAACAATCACTTAAAGTTAAAAGACAGTAGCCAGTTTGTATGTTCCTATGCACTTGATATTTGATATGCATTTGCTTGTTAAGGAGTACATACGGATTCCAAACCCAAATGGTGGCCCTGGCCCCTAAGTTTAGTATGAATGATCATTTTTAAGCTTTTTAGCTATCAGTTTGTACGGCCTGTACTAGTAGTCCTATAAAACATACCTATTTCACGCCCAGACAGACACCTGGCTTCTTAGTCATGCATGAACAACACCTAAGGTTTAGCAAACAGTAAGCAATGCAAGGTGTGGGCTAGAAATAGCCTGTGTCCACAGTTTTTTTTATAAGTAATGAATATTTTTTTACCTCTTTTGGATTGTAAATTCCAAATTATTATTTGGTTCAAATACTGCTGATGAGAGGTTAATCCTCGAAACACATATACATCATAATAAAATTACTGCTTAATATGCAATTTAGGCATTTTTGTAATTTAGTATCAGTTTACTCTATTTTATCACATGTAAAAAACTAACAAAAAGTTTAAATTCTGGAATGTGGTTAAAATTACATTTTTTTATAATAGCAGTAAAATTTAATTACACTAAAATTCAAGAATCTGATTATAGCAAAGTATTGAACGAATGATCGAACAGCGCAGTAATTTACGTATATGCGCTGCGCATACATGAATCAAAGCATTTTTTATCATGAGTTGAATATTTTCAATAGATATAATCTAAATTTAGTTATTGTTTTTATTATATAAAATTTATATATATACTGATTGGTTCAATTCAAGAATATTTTAAAATTATGAACTACTTTTTCGACGTTAATCTGCTACACTTTACTTGAGAACAGCATTGACAATTTCTTTTGTAATGTCACTTCCTTGAGTGAAATTATGGGAAATAATTTCACAGTTGATAATCAATTTTATTTCACTGGTATATATATTATGCATCACAAGAGAAAAGGGGAGATAGGCTGCATTTCACAAATGAAGGCTAAGATATCATGTCCGCCCCCAGGCTTGCCGACGGATGTTAAAAGATGTCTTAGCCTGAGAGTTTGAGATCATTCTATATCATCTTTCAAGAGGGGTTGATACTTTTCTTGTATTAATGCTCTGAAATTATTTGCACAACCACGATAAGCTTTGACTTTCACACAGAAATATCAACAATGTTTCCAAAAAGATGATGTCACAATTGGTTTACTTGTACTGAAGCTGGATAGTAGCCTCATTTTCAGCAATTTCTTTGGTGCACAATTTAAAATCCCTGTTTCAATGTAAATCAAATAACTTGCTGTTCATGATAAATTATTGGTTGAAAAGTACATATTTATTTTTCAGTAAGAATATTAAATCAGACAATAAATCATACTGTATAAATCTCATGACAATTGGAAGTAATGGCAGACATCTTGAATTTTAGGCACGTGCTTACGCAAAGGGGTATTAAGATTATATGAAGTTCAAAATAAATCATTTTCATAATTGTAGCTATTTATTCATACTGATCTACTGAATATGTATTAGCCTCCCTTCCCTTGCTTACAAGAGGCTTGCACACACATATATATTTATTTGTTACCACTGGGTCAATGCCACTGCCGGTGGACTGTTAGTCCCCGAGGGTATTCACCAGCCCAGTAGTCAGTATTTCGGTGCTGACCCGAAAGCCGATTTTATTTTGAACCTTGCAATATCTAATTTTTTGTAAATTTCTTTGAAAACTAAGGAGTATCTCCCTCAAGCAGAGCTCTGTCCTTAGCTGATTTTGGCTTTACATTTAGATCATATTGGGTATTTGTTCTCTATCAGTTTTCAACATATTTGATTTTATGGTCTTCCAAAACGTTTAGATTTTATCTGCACTGAAGAAAGATAAGTTGTCGAAATGCGTATATGCAGAAAATAAATTCACAGTAACTTCGGTATTTAGTTATTTCTTTCCACTGGGTCGATGCCACTGCTTGTGGACTGTTAGTCCTCGAGGGTATTCACCAGCCCAGTAGTCAGTACGTCGGTGCTGACCCGAAAGCCGATTTTATTTTGAACCTTGCAATATCTAAATTTTTGAAAATTTCTTTGAAAACTAAAGAGGATCTCCCTCACGAAAAGCTCCGTCCTTAGCTGATTTTGGCTTTACATTTAGATCATATTGGGTATTTGTTCTCTATCAGTTTTCAACATAATTGATTTTATGGTCTTCCAAACGTTTAGATTGTATCTGCACTGAAGAGACATAAGTTGTCGAAATGGGCATATGCAGAAAATAAATTCACAGTAACTTCGGTATTTAGTAATTTGTTACCACTGGGTCGATGCCACTGCTGGTGTACTGTTAGTCCCCGAGGGTATTCACCATCCCAGTAGTCAGTACTTCGGTGCTGACCCGAAAGTCGATTTAATTTTGAACCTTGCACTATCTAAATTTTTGTAAATTTCTTTGAAAACTAAGGAGTATCTCCTTCACACAAAGCTCTGTCCTTAGCTGATTTTGGCTTTACGTTTAGATCATACTGGGTATTTGTTCTCTTTCAGTTTTCAACATATTTGATTTTATGGTCTTCCCAACGTTTAGATTTTATCTGCACTGAAGAGACATAAATTGTCGAAATGCGCATATGCAGAAAATAAATTCACAGTTACTTCAGTATTTAGTTATTTGTTACCACTGGGTCGATGCCACTGCTGGTGGACTGTTAGTCCCCGAGGGTATTCACCAGCCCAGTGGTCAGTACATCGGTGCTGACCCGAGAGCCGATTTTATTTTCAACCTTGCAATATCTAAATTTTTGTAAATTTCTTTGAAAACAAAGGAGTATCTCCCTCACGCAAAGCTCTGTCCTTAGCTGATTTTGGCTTTACATTTAGATCATATTGGGTATTTGTTCTCTATCAGTTTTCAACATATTTGATTTTATGGTCTTCCCAACGTTTAGATTGTATCTGCACTGAAGAGACATAAGTTGTCGAAATGCGCATATGCAGAAAATAAATTCACAGTAACTTCCGTATTTAGTTATATATAATATGACAAAGGTGTTACTTCCAATTAACAGAAATACATATATAACTAGAATAAAACTCCATTTACACGCAGAAGATCAACACCAGAATGTACTGCGAATAACCTCTAGCTTTACCCATAATTGAATTGCAACTCTACAAACTAGTTTCCAAACCCTGAAGGTAAACTGATTCATACTGAACATATCTTAAAAACAGCTCACCATTTAATCTGACGAGTTTCATTACCTACAAAAATTCCATCAAACTGATTAATTAACTTCAAAGTGATTAGTTGATTGATACAGAAAGAAAACTTGACATTACAAATGAGTGATACCTTCGGGTGGTATCAAACTTTTTTCCTTTTTTATTATTCTGAATAGATATATTCTAATTACAAATGTACATGTTTATACAAAAAAATAGCTTTTTAAGGTAAAATAGTGTAATGTCATTATGGTTTTATCTAAAAAGAGAGGGAAATCTGTTTAAAATTAGACTGCAAATTGCCTGGTTGGGTATTAATTTACTATAAATAAGTCTTTCCAAATGCTCAAAGTTCCACCTAAAGATAACACCTTGCCTACTATGTACTGGATTCCTAAGCTTCACAAAAACCCGTAAAAGCATGGTTTTATTTCGGCATCGATTAATTGTTCTACAACTAACTTGTCCATCCATTTAACCAGTGCACTTTCTTGTATAAAGGACTTAATTATAAAATATTGTGAAAAAACTTATCAAAACTCTGGTGTCAATTACTTTTGGAGTGTAAAAAACTCTATTGAAGTTTTAGATAAATTGCAATCAATACAAAAACTAGTTTCATCTATCGACAGTTATGATTTTTCTACACTTTATACAACACTTCCGCATAATCTGATAAAATCTAAATTGGAACAATTGGTTAAATGATCTTTGAAATTTTCTGGACTGCAGTTTATTTGTTGTAACAAAACGCAAGGATTCTTTTCTAATATCACTTACAACAATCATTCCTCTTGGACGTGTGATGATACGATTAAAGCACTTAATCTTTTGCTTGACAACATTTTTGTTCGTTTTGGCAATATTGTTTATCAACAGGTCATTGGAATTCCCATGGGTACAAATTGTACATCTCTCATTGCAGATCTTTTTCTTTTCTGTTACAAACGTGACTTCATGAAAAAATTACAAAATGGGACCATACAAAACAGTGATCAACTTATTTCAATTTTCAACGATAACAGCAGGTATATTGACGATGTCCTTACTATTGACAATCCCCAGTTTTTAGATTATGTCGACATCATTTACCCACAACAACTGAAACTTAATAAAGCTAATAATGATTCTAAGAATTGCCCTTTTCTGGATCTTACTATCATCGTTGACTCTGGTAAAATACAAACTAAAATTTACGATAAAAGGGATGATTTTGATTTCAGTATTACTAATTTCCCTTTTCTTGACGGCGACGTTCCTCTAGTCCCATCCTACGGAGTTTATATTTCTCAACTGGTACGATTCGCACGCGTTTGTTCTACTCTTGACGACTTCAATGAACGTAGCCTTACGATTACATCAAAACTTTTGCAGGAAGGTTACAGATTTCATAAATTGTTAAATACATTTAAAAAGTTTAATCGGAGATATGAACATCTGACTCTAAATATAATAACACTCGCAAACAGCTTATTTTTAAGGGCATTTCCCATCCTCGATTTTACGGAAATGTTGTTAAAAAATGCCAGAAACTGATTAAAAATCCAGAAAAACTGGGACGTAACTTACATTCTTTACGCAATTGGGGATATCGGCAGGATATTCTGCACGTGTCCGTTAAATTAGCTTTGGGATCCAGTGACCTGAGGATTTTAAACACATACTGGCCTCTCACTGATACTGTCGATGTCTACTGAAATACATGACGATACTTTACCAAACCCATTGAGAGTTTTTAATTTGATTTTCCTTCCGTAGTGCGACAGTGTTTTACCTGCGGACTAGGCTCCTTGAGCTAGCCGGCAGTTTAGCGGCGAGCACTCTTTGACCCATCTTTCAAAATTACGTTTTGTCCCCCCATTTTTCTTTTCTAAATTGTGGTCATGGAGTTAGTAGTCTACCTGTATGGGTTTTATTCGTATGTTTATTCTACGATAGGGAAACGGGGCAGAGAAAGGGGAGGTTTGGGTACCCATAAACCGGTTTAACCCTACCGCTGGCTTTTGCTAGTGCCGGTACCAAGTCCGGCTGTCCCGAGTTCCTATCGTTGTTTATGTTTGTCTTTTGTATTTTTATTGTGGTTTTTTTTTTCTTGTGCAGTTCCTATTTACTTTCTGGCATGTGGCTATGTTTTTCGGCCATTGTAGGTGTTTCCTGTTATCTTTTTTATTCCATTTTGTCCAAAAATTGCTCCCTAAATCTTCATATTATCAGGATGGCACTACGTTTTTTTTTCTAATTTTGCAAGTTATAAAAGGAATACAGTCAGGTTCTATAAAATTAAGACCAGTAAAATCTATTTCTTGCAAATGATTTATAACCGATAGAAAAAACTCTGATACTATCCCCAACTTTTCTCTTCATTTTAATCCCTTTGAAGTAGTTTAATCAGTTTGATGGATTTCTTGTATGAAATGAAACTCCTAAAATGTGAAGACAAATTCTACTCACTAATGACCTATAAACAAGACAGTTTACCTGGGAACATAGAAAATTAACTTGGGCTACCCCAATTGATCTAGGGGTAAAGTCAGAGGTTATGCGCAGTAATATGTGTGTAAAACTTCACTATATATCACGATATATGTAAAAGTAGATTTGCTATGTATTTACATGAAGTTTAATCTGAGATGTGTATTCTAATAGAAAAATTAATCAGAAGAAGTGGCAGGTGTCAAGGGCAGAAAAAACATGTCAATAATTCATATTGGGAATTTGAAGATTGATAGAAAAAGTTGCTTATTTCCATTGATTTTGTACTATTTTATTTCTTAATTTTAGTTTTATGTACATTTTGTCGAAAGAAGACAACATGTCAGATCGAGTCTTTTCCTGATACAGTAAGTGCATAATACCTTTTCAATAATTTTGTGAGCTGATCCTGCTATAGACTGAAAATTTAATTCAGCATATTCCATGTCCAAGGTAAGTTTTCCTTGTTTTAAAACTTTAAGAATGTTGAAACCATGGAAGAGATAGGGGCGGATGTTACGGGTGTATAGATGTATGCCCCCTTTTAACATTTAAAGAAAGAAATATTGTGGTATTTTTGAAAGTGGACTTTGTTTCATTTCAGCTATCAGCAATATGTGTGATTTTTAAGGAGAACCCCTGCCCAAATCTTTAGCTGAGTTGAGACCAAGGCGAACTCAATTTATATATATTTTTTTAACCATAAAAATTATCTTTATTTTCAAATTGTTGTTTACAATGTACTTGGTTGTACAGCATTCGACTTAGTATCCCCGTTAAGTTAGTTATTGAATACCCAGGGAGAATATTCAATAAAACATAGTAAGTAACTAATGTGTTAGTTTACACTGAGCGTTTACACTATAAAAAAATTACATAATGTATTTAAATATTTCTAAATGATACTTTGTTTGTCTATGAAAGAAACAACTACAGAAATCATTCGTTAACTATAGATTGCATGCATGTCTCTACAAAAAAAAAATATCCGGATATTTTACGATGCCGTCGGTTATGGTCTAACTTTTAGTAATTGTTTATTGATTTTTGCTGCAACACGTGTTGCACTTCACCCGGCCCAATACATCAAAACAATCGGTAAGACAATGTGGAAATGTAAATATATTATTATAATTAGTATACCAAATACACATTCGGTGATGTAGTTAAAATAGTCTATCTTTTTAAAGTGTCTACATCATAAACAAATGTACTGAAACAAAAAGGGGGGTGGCTTAAGCGTCATGCCCAAAGTTAAGATTGCAGAAAGTCTACTGTTTTCAAAAACAGAATATTGTTTTTCACCTTTCGGATATCATTTATGTTCACAATATCATATAGTTCTGTTTTAAACACATTGAAAATATCAATCTTTTTTTTCTTTTTGATTGGACAGAAAATGTGCTTTATATATAGAAAAACATATCACTGTAAGCAAGTAGTTAATATGATAATAGTGTTCATCAAACATTTTGTAGCCAATAACTTGATTTTCCAGGCTTATAATATGATCACTAATTTTCAAAAAGCATAGAAGTTTTTTTTATAGTAATCCAGTATTCTTTATTGTATGAACAAGACAAATAAAAATGATTTTAGTCATCTCTTTGACCACAATAATCACACAAATTGTTCGCCTTTGATTTCAAAATATGTAATAATTCTTTATTTGGTGATATAAAATGAAGAAGTTTCCATCTAAACATTTTATATTTGTTTATATCCGTATATTCAAATATGAATAAAAGTGCATTTTTTTATTTTAAAGCTAAGTTGTTTATTAAATTGTTTTTCCCACTTAAGAAATCCTAATGGTTTTTCTTATTTAAGCGGATTTAAGAGTGTGAAATAAATGTCTTTATTTTTTGTTTCGATCGTAACAATTTCATTGATCATAATATGAAGATTATCTTCTTGTTTCATATTTATTTTAGTTTTGAAAGAACATTCTTCCTTCAAAATATTTTGCCAATGTTTGGGTATGGCTTTTTTAATACAACAGAATTCCCTTATCCAATTTTGTTTGTTGGTAATTTTTGATAAAACAGTTGTTTCTGAAATACAACCATATTCATCAATAATATCATTGATGTATATAATATTGTCTGTGACCCATTTTGGGAGAAGGAGACACTTGTTATTCAATTTGATAGATTGATTACCCCAAATTATTTGTTTTCTTATTTCAATAAAATTAGTGGGCGGTTTTGTTTGACCTCCTTTTATAGAAATCCAGTTTTTAATAAGATCCTGATAAAAATCAGGATGTGTTTGAAACATATTTTTATCTAGTGAATTTATGTTCTTCATATTCATATTGAAAATCAATAGATTTTTGCCAAATTTATTCGGATAAAATTTTGGAATAATTGTCCAATCCTCTAAAGAGCTTACTTTCAGTTTTAGAATCCATTTGATTTTCAGTGCACTTATATATGCATCTATGTCTATCATTTTCAGCCCCCCTTCATAGTCATCTTTAGATAATGTTGTTCGTTTAATTCTGTCTCTGTGACTTTCCCATATAAAATTATAAATTAAACTTTTAAATCTTTGGAGGAATTCTCTGGGAATAACCATATTGAATGCAATGTAGGTTATATTTGGAATCAAAAGAGATTTAACAACAGTTATTTTACCTATCAGTGTTAAATTTCGTTTATTCCAGTCCGATACTAATTTTTCACATTTATTAATTTGTTTTTCAATATTTAATTTTTGACACTCTAATTTATGGTATCCAAAATAAAATCCTAGGCTTTTGATTGGTTCTGTTTTCCAACTTATATTTTCAAACTTATCTTTAGAATGTTTCAATTTACCTAACCAAATTCCTTCTATTTTGTTTCTGGTCAATTTGAGACCAGAAAAACTGCCAAATGTTTCAATCAAATTCATTGCAAGGCTAATATCTTTTGGAGAGTGAAGAAAAAGAGTTGTGTCGTCAGCAAGTTGACATATTTTTAAAGAACATGTTTTGCCATCTAGCTTGACTTGTATACCTTTAAGATTTTCATTTTCTCTTAGTTTGATAGCCATAATTTCTACAGCTAATACGAAAATTAAAGATGAAGCAGGACAGCCTTGTTTTATTTCACGTTGGATATTAATTTTTTCCGACATCCACCCATTGTTGAGTAAGCAACCTTTAATGTTACTGCACATAATTTTTACCTATCTTATAAAGTTTGATTTGAATCCAAATTTTTTCAAAGTTTCGAGCATGAAGTTCCACTCTAAAGAGTCAAAGGTTTTTGTGAAGTCTATGAAAAGTATAGCACCAACTTCTTTAAATTTTTCCGAATAGTCAATTACATCTTGTATTTGCCTTATATTGAAGCCAATGTATCTTGTTTTCAAGTACCCTTTTTGATTTGAATGAATAATGTTATTTAAAACAGGTTTTAAAGGTTGTGCTAATACATAAGCTAGTAGTTTTGCATCATAGTTCAATAAAGTAATAGGCCTGTAATTATCCAAGGAAAGGGGGTCTCCCTTTTTGTATATAAGTGAAATTGCTCCTATTTTTTGAGAGTTAGTTAGCTCCCCTTGTTCAAAACAGAAATTAAACACAAGTACTATTATATCTTTAATCCTATCCCAAAAAGTCCGGTAAAATTCAACACTTAATCCATCCATTCTTGGAGCTTTATTTAATTTCATTTTAAAAATTGCATCTGCACACTCATCTAAAGTAATTTTGCCTTCACAAGAGTCACTATCTTTATCTGAGAGTTTTTTTTATTATGCTGAATTGCATATATGTAGTTTTTTGTTTCATATAAATCCGGGTTTGTTGAAGTGTGCAGTTTTTCATAATAATTAACTTTAAGCTTTAAAATTACATTTTGATCATACGTAATTTTGTTATTTTCATCACAAAGGTGGGTGATGCTTTGTCTTTTTCTCTCCAGACCTAAAAAGTAAGCTGTATTTTTTCCCCTTCTTCTACCGATTTTACTCTGGCCCTAATTTTATTCCCTTTTAGTTTTTCCTCATATAAAGCAGCTAATTGGTTCTAAATTGTCCCTACTGATTCTATAAGATTTTGATCAGCCTTCTGATTATCACATTTTGTATTCAAATTTTCTAATTGGATTTCTAATGTTGTTATTTGGTCCCTTTGTAATTGAGATTTATGTTTACAGTATTGAATTGTGCAATCTCTTACCTCAATTTTGAAGTTATCCCAAACTATATCAACTTAATTTGATTTTTTTTATTTTTAGTTGATATTTCGAAATAAGATTATTAATCATAATTTGGTAATCTTCTTCCTTCAGTATTCTGCCATTAAGTTTCCAACAGCCCCTACCTTTAGACTGTCTGTTCAAATTAATTTTCAATGAAACACTATTGTGATCAGTGTAAAAATCAATTTATAATTTGATGAATGGTGTCTGTGCAACTGGGCCTTAACTTTTGTTTTTCACGTATCTTAAGAACCACTTGCATATCTAAATAAAACTTTGAACAAACATGGAGACGAGGAACCAATCGATTTTGAGGTTTGTGGAACAGATGTCAAGGTCACAACTTCTAAAAATAGAACAAACAATTGACATTTTATCCATTTCCGCAAAATATCTCCAGAACCACATGCCACATCTAAATGAAACTTGGCACAGAAATCACTAATGACCAAATGTGGAAACCTATTGATTTTGAATTCTCTGGGACAAAGTTTAGGGTAACAACTTCTAAAAATAGAACAAAAACATGATCTATATTTCTTCCCGCACAATATTTCTAGAACCACATGTCACATCGAAAAGAAACGAAAAGAAGACATGACATATGATGAGAGAAGGAATCTCATCGATTTGATCTTTATTGGACAAAGGTCAAGGTCACACATTCTAGAAATAGAACGAAAATTCGACATTTTTATGGCCTATTACGGAAAGTCGGGAGGGCATTATATTGTTTCACGCTTGTCTATCCGTCCGTCTATCATTCGTTCATCCGTCCGTTAGTACGAATGAAAAACACAACATTTTTTGTGTTTTTAGAAAGTTTCCGAAAAGTTAAATAACTTCAAGGAATTAAACTTACAATAAGTAGTTGTGCAACCACATATCTCTGTAAAGTTGCAGCTCTTGCCACCGAAACTGAAAAAAAAGGCTACACAATTTAAATGTCTCAAATTTGATGAAACTTCACAAGAAGGATGTCTAGCACTCATAGAATTGATTTTTCGGTCACAAAATCTTCGAAATAGCTGCGATTGCTATGGAGACTAGAAAAAGACGGGACATTCAGAGTGCCTTAAAATGGATGGACCTTTACAAGAAGATTGGATGGCACCTATATAATTGATTTTCGGGCTAAGAAATTCCATTTTATATATTTTGGAAAAAGGGAGGTACATTTTTCAATGTCATTGTGTCCATACTTTCACTGTGTAAACCCCTGTTTTGTGTCAACAGAAGAATCAGAAGAAGAAAACACATGAACAAGGTTCAAAATGCTCTAAAATATGTTGAATTATTTACAAACACAGAACTCAGTAATGCCGAAATATAACTTTTAGGCAAAGGATTGAAATTTATACCCAGTCCCATAACAAAGAATGGAAAACAAAGTGTAATACAAGTTTTTAATGAACTAGCTCATAAAATGAGGTGTAGATACCACTTTGATGACGGTACAAACGCTGTTAATTACCATCAATTCAGAACAAACTCAGGATTTGTACCGCACTTAGCGAACAATGCCGTCGAAATTACTTATTTGCTACAAAACGGGAACTTCAAAACCTTAGCGTTAGAAAATTCAAAGATAACCTATCTAAACAAAAAACAATAGCATTGCAATCTTTAAAAAAATAAACTGACATAATTATAAAAAGGCAGACAAAAATTCATCCACAGTTGTACTGGATAAAAATAGATACATTGATAAAGCATTGAGTCAACTTAATGACAATATACATTACGTAAGACTATCGGAACCACATACTATCGAAATCACATTGACAAACTTGTAGAAAAACTACATAAATCACATCTTGTTGACAATATCACACTAAATATATTGTGAGCGAAGAAAAGAAAAGACTTGGAAAATTATATATTCTTCCCAAAATACATAAGCTAAGTATAAAAGACAGAGAGAAAATAAAAGATAATAAATACCTACAAAAAATACAAATTCCTGGAAGACCAATAGTATCTGTGTAACAGTCCATTAGGAAGAATCGTTCAATATATAGATTACAGGACACTAACAGATTGAATTTGTTTTTTTTTTGTTTCAGCAAGACGAAATGGCGTTTGCTGTTATTTATTTCTTGTATATTTTATTTATATTTAATTATTCATGAAAGAGTATTCTAAAGACCTTTTTTTAAGATCTTGATTAAGGAACAAAGCTTCTTTAGCCAAGGTTATTAATTCGGAGCGCACGGTAGCTAAAGCAAAGTAATATCACTCAAGATTTGAAAATACAATCTAAGAAATAAACATAATGATCTTGGGAGTAAATAAGGAATCAGTTTTCCTGGATTTTTTCATAGTCATTTGATGTTAAAAATATCAAATTCAAATAGCTCCAATTAAGGGTACAATAAATGAATAATTGTTAAGACATAGCCTAGAAACCTCTGATCCCAAAGCTTGAAGTTGTGGTTCTGTAAAAAAAGAACACGTATAAACATTGAATAATAATATATATGGTTCATATTTAAAGTTGGAAAACTCGTAAGTTGCTTTGGCATTTCATTAGTATTCAGTTTTTTCTAAGTAAAGAGGATAATGATTATTCTACATCATTACAAGTAGCTAGGATTTTTTTCTGATAGATTAACCACGAAATTCGTCCTGCAAGGTTTCCAGCGTTTCATATGATATGGTTTCTTTAAGTTAGTTTTCTTTAGTGATTTAATAAAGTAGGTAAGCAGAAAAAATAAATAGTAGATATAAAAAGGATGTTATTCATAATGAATCTTTGCCTACATACTACTTTCTTGATATTAAAGGTTCCTTCATATCTGATAGGTTGGTAATGGTACCATGATCTCATAAACACAAGAAACACTTGAGCAATGAGTGAAAATTAAACGATTTTAGTGCTGTTGTCGGCAGTTCACATGCTTGACAGTAGTATAAAGCGACAGAACTCTTACGATTTGAACAACTGATGTCATGCGATACAATACGGGACCTTCGAGATAGGAACTTTCGTGTGATTGAAGCGATCGCCATGGATACCAATAACAAGGAATATTGGATTAATAAACCTATTGAAATAAATATATACGACATAAGAAAACACACTACGTATAAAATTGAAGTGCATGTATAAATTATCCTCTATAACAATTCTTTAAACAAATTTAATTGACGAAAAAAACCTGTACCGCTACAAATCGATTAAACATAAATTACCCTAAGGTCAACAGTGTTCATTAAGTAGTGATTCCCTCTCAATGTTTTGATGTATTGATTTTTTACGTATAAAAATAGAACTGTTTCCGGAGTGAACACGTTTCAAAAGTCCCATATTGGAGCGACAGCGATAGGAATGTCAGTTATATGACAAAATATGGAAGGTTATAAAACCGGAGGTGGAAGTCATAGGTGCTCTCAACCAGGAACTTTTGGTACAAAATGGACTATACTGATAACAGTATTTGAAAGATAAATGATCATTTGACCAGTTGATACTCCTCCGTACATGTTTTGTTACTTTGCCCCCATTTCTTTTCAATGCGATATAATTCCATTTTGCATATGTGCCTATTTTAAAAAAGAAGCATAGCTTTCAAAATTCCCGACCTCTTTTGAGTTTGAAGTTTAAATAGGATAATGTTGTTTATCAGAAAAGAGAAAACACCCCATACACATTGGCATTTGTCTGGATTTTGTTGTTGCTGGTGGCAGTAAAGGATGACCACTGTTGCAATAAAGTTTTGTGACGTCATAAGTTCCCTTTCACATAACTTATATGTGTGTTTGTTTCTTTGAGTACACACTCACTGGCTGATTGCAAGGATTAACAGATAAAATGCTTTTTAGCTCTGCCAGGTTGAGAATTTGCCGTCACTGCAATCCGTCTTTAACTTTTCATTCAAATATTTCAGGAATCACTAGTTGGAACTCCTTGCGTCAGGCTTGTTTGCACCTCATCCAAGAATGAACATAATTTTAGCATAGGACGCTATCTCAAAATGCAATCAAATATCTTCTTTGAAACCATTGAGTTAACTGGAACTTGACTTGGTCAGTCACAATAACTAGGATGGATCCTTATTTCAGATAGCTGCCAGCGGAAAACACAGTTCCTCAATTTGTTGAAGACCGTACGGTGACCCTAGATGGTTTATTTTGGGTCGTTTTTACCTGGATATGGGATGTTGTCTTCTTGACATTTACCACATTTCCTTTCTTTTTCATACAAAATACAAACGCCTTTCGCAAGGACTTGATTGAAAGCATCGATTTTACAAATGTATTTGGCAGCTGTCGTCCCCATAAAGGATGAAAGATTCGTTTTGATTCTTTACAAAGTCTAAGATTGAAGTAAATTTGAAGAAAAATCGAAAAATTCTACCCAAATTAGGCTGCCTGTGTTAAGTTTGAAATATTCAACTAGCATTATTTCGTAAACCATATTTTATAAAAAACAGATCTTGTCACAGAAAAAGTTGTTTTGGGTAATAAAATTAAGAGATTGCAGAACCACTAATCATCGATGCTGAAATTTGATTAGGACTATTCTCTTATTAAGTATAAACCACTAACTACGTGCATTAAATATAAGTAATCAAACGTGTCCAATAGAAGTCATGAACTATTTTGCATATATATCCTTTCTGATGTTCAAATTGTTTATTTGAAATCGTTTGTAATTTTTTTAACATGAACATTTATAAATAAACCACACTCTATGGGCTATGTACTGAATCAGCATCCAAGAAAATCCGGTGCCATGATCATTAAGTGTCCGTTTCCATACTATGTTTATATTTAGTCTCGTCTGTGTTTAATACGTGCAAAATAGTTTGCCAAAGTACCTTCTAAGTCTTATGTTGTTCAAAAAAATTAGTTAGTCGTGCATTACACATAATAGGTCTTCGTTGTTTAATAGATAAATGCCAAAAGTACTTTTGTGGAAGGATCCTTCGCTGTCAAGATTAAGAATTAGCATACATAATCATCAAAATTTACATAAAGTAACGGTTTGTTATAATAAAGAGATGATCCAAACGTTAAGTGAAATTATCTCTTACCTTATCAAGACGATAAACAATTGTATAAAATCAATTTAATAGACACTCGTAAACGAATTGTCTTTAAAAGATCCGAAATGATCCTTTCGCGATTCCGAAAGAATCCTGTCAATATTAAAGGATCCGTTATGGCTAAGCACCGTGATTCCTAAGGCCACCAATTATTGCTTATCGGAAACATAAGAATCTTAAAGAATACCTTACGTCATCTAAAACCAATTGAAAATGCAATATATACATAAAAAAATAGACACATAAAAAGGAGCACCGAGTGTCGTACCCAAATACTAAATTGATTTGAAAAAAAAAACTTTAATACTGCGCTACAGAGTACCTGATCAGGATTTGCGGCCTTGGTCTTATTTAATGACTTAAATGATATCCGAAACACTTGGTGACAAGAATTATAGTATACATAATATATGAATAAAAACACAGATAGTAAATATGATAAATACACCATTGGGATATACTTTTTCCCTTTATGTAAAGTATATGTGAATAATTACACATACATTTGATAAAATGAAATAGACAACATGAATAATTTTACCTATGTTTAAGGATTTGCTCTTGACAAATATGTTATTGCTAAAAGAAATGATATATGAACCTTATTTATTACGAGAATCTTTCTAGGAAAGAAAAACTCAAAGAAACCATATTATACAATAAGCACAATATACTTGAAATCTGCTTTTAATATAAATGTTACTTCATGCAGCTATTTTAAGGATACAGGTTTTACTTCTGATTATGCTTGGATAGGTTCTGGACACGGATTTTCTTTATAAAGCTTGAATTTGCAGTTGCCCTATTGATTCAGGGTTCAATAACTGGGGCATATTTGGTTGCTTTTCGTAGACAGCTCTAGTTTATGTTTCCAAACAATATCTAAACAACCATAGGTCAAATCTAATTGAAACTTCTTACAGACATGATCAATGATAAGAGGAGGAACACTCTAATGATTTTTTGGTGTATGCAACAAAGGTCAAGGTCACAAATTCTAAAAAATAGAACTCAAATTTGATTTTTTGTTCAGTTTACGCACAATATATCCTGAAATGTCACAGAGAATTATTACATTGGTTAAAAAAAAGAGTTATTATCTTTATATACAACTATTTGCGAATCAGATGATGTACTTATGAAACTAACAAATATTCCCAAATTGTTTCTGATTATTTTTTTTTTCATGCTGCAGTGACTCATTAACTTAATGGCTTCTATGAAAGATATATGTACTCTATTTTCAGATTTTTTATATTGTAGAAAGATTTAATCTCAGAAGGGACAACACTTGAAAACAGCCCAGGGTAACAGAAAACCAGCTGAATAAAAATGAGGTGTGTGAGACACAGCAACTCTTTGTAAGTACCAAAACAAAATCTATATTTATATGACTTGTTTCCCTTAGTCAAATAGCATACATTGTATCTGTATCAGCTTCCATTAAAGCATATTCATCTGAAAGGAAATTGGCTTTGACAAAGGTTAAGACTTGACATATTGACAACTGAAAAGTTGATTATCAACAAGTTTGCAGGTTGATAATAAGCATGTGCATTATTTGAATGCTTGCGGGCATCAACAATATATTTGAAAGTCAAATGCATTTTACAGGTGCCACATAGCAGAGCTTTTAACTGGAAGATTTCTGACCGCCAAATCAAGATTGAATACAGATATAATGTACTGTTATTGCGATTCTATAGCAATCAGAAAATTTCGTGTACTATTTGTATTTGAAGTATATAAAGGTGGAGAAGGAACCAGACTAGAAGGAAATCTATTTTGTGCCAGGCATGGTCATAGTGCAATTTACAGTAAGTGTTGACCGATCTAATAATCTGTCACATAAATATTGCATTAGAATTATTCATTATGAAGTACAATGATGCAATTCATGTCTGTAAAACTGACAATAACCGCAATAGACAGTTTACGAAAAGATAACAAATGGCGTGTCTGAAGTCTTCAACATATTGAGTAAGGCAAACTGTTCATCAGCTTCCTAGTACCAGTTAACCCTTCATTCCTCTATAATAATAGTTCATACAAAATTTTTTTTGAATTTCAATTTATTCTTATTGTGGGAATTATTATGATGTTCAGAACTTTTGTTTAATCACAGATTCTGGATAGTCATCAAGAAACTGAAAATGTAGTACACAGCCTGCAACAGATATATTTACAGTAAGTATATATTTTTTCGGCACACTAAAAACAAATGACCATGAATGTGTTGTACTTTAACCTTTCCTGTTCAATTTTCCACGTTGGCATCTCAATCGACGTTTTCGATTGTTCCCGAGAGACAATAATTCTATTATCACTGCACTGCGCTAATATGAACATACTATCGTCAATCTCTACGGAACGTTTGCAACAGCACACTAATATTTTGTCTTGTCACGTGATGTGAAAAAATAATCCCTAGAAGAAAGTGCCATACTTATCCAAAAATAGTATTTAACAAAAAAAATATTTCAGTGAATAAGAAACATACATCGTGTATATTTAAATAACAGAATTAGCGATAAAAACTCTATCAGTAATTTCTTTTGCTCAGAAAAATTTCTCTGTTCGAATTACTGCATGTTTGGCTGTAGCACTCGGGGCAATACAAGCAGAGAACTCCATACTCGCAAAACAAGTTACTAATAGTATAAAAGTAGTAGCTGAATGGCAACATTATTTCCTGAATTATTTTTGAAAGTTTTATTTTTAGGCTTCACTTCCATCAACACAGATTTCATCATGAAGCTTGGAAAATGATATTAATAGTAACAACACATTAGATGCTCTACAAAAAATCTGTGATGGGAAGATCAGTCCTATAAAATACCAGATTATAAAAGATGTAAACGAGCTAAAACCAAGAATATTAAGATCACTTAATAGAAAGGCAACTACTGCAGTTGAAGAAACCTTGCACATTTTAGCACCAAACCATGCTCAGAAAGTTTGGAAACTCATTGATCAAGAGATGGTATGGATAACAATGGTACTGTAAATCTAGTTTCTGCATATGGCTGTTTGAAAAAAAAAATATGTTTATCCAGTGAAGATCACACCAAAACATTTGGAAGACAATAAACAAAAACTTTTTTTTTAATATGACAGAGAAAAAGTTAGCAAAAAAGAATTAAATGAAAGCAAAAAAAAAGCAGAGGACAGAAATATGCAAAATTAAGATACTCCTTTGCAATTTTTGCAAAACAAGGAATGAATTGATGAATAGGTTAACTTGAGACAATATCACTCACCTGTGACAATCTTTGTTAATTGGGGTGTTATTAATGCTTGTATTTATTCCTGTATACGTGTAGTCTAAATCTCAAAATTGATTGCAGAAAAAATGTAAAATATAACTCAAGCATATTATATATGTCTTTATATAATTTAGGAAAACATTTCATATTAAAAAGGGTATATTATTTGTAAATAGTTTTATCCATGGATAGAGATATTTACTATGAAAAATGTTGAAAACAATTTTTCTATGATTGCAAAGATAATAAAAATACATGCAAGTATATGAATGATGCAAATGATTTTTAAAGAGTTTGTAGTTTACCAAGAAACACCACAAAATACCCATATATTAATATTTTGGCGTTATGATAAGTACACTTGTAGGTATGTACTTAATAAATTGATTTTTTTAGCAGCAATTGTGTTTTCAAAACATTTTGTAAAAAAAAAATTTCTTGAAAAGTTGCCAATCCGAGTGAAACTGAAGAACCATAAATTTTTTCCATTGCATTTTTTTTTTTATTTCGCTTTATTTATTTGATGCTAGTTTTTTTTGTTAGTGTTATCCAGGCCTCTTTATTATGGTTTTGTGACATTTTTGAAAATAAAATACTTTTATTTATTACATAAGTACTAAACATAAATGTAAATGGTGATTTTACATAAATGTAGAAATGGAACACGATTATAGGAAAATAAGCTAAGAAAATAGTTTAATGCAGACAAGAAATAATAATATAAACTAGATGAAAAAAAAGAAAATTTATCAGATGATGATAAATTTCCAATTTCTATTCAAAATTAAGAATATCGCAACATGTCAAAGTTTCAGGCATAATGCATAATGTTAAGAATATTTTTTTAGGAATTTTTCATGCAAATTCAGACTGTCAAGAATGCGTCGATAAATTTTAAGACAAAAATAATATAATTAAGAATTTGTCGAGAAAAAATTCAGCACAAAATCAGACATTAAAGAATGTCGAGTAATTTTTCAGACAAAATCAGACAAAAATTGTAAATTGAGACAATTTGACTTTTGTAGTGTCAAAAACGAGAATAGTAAATGTTTTATCAATACGAAAACAGCTGTGATTTGTGTATCAATTTCTATTGGATTTGTGACCATAAAATCTTTGAAAATTGCCTCCGAACAAATAAAAATACTTTCACCAATCCTAGTAATTTGGACAAAAAATAACAACTGGCTTTAATTTGTCATCTAAATTGGTGTTTTATTACTACGGTCTATTTGATGTATAATTTTGTATTTTTTCAAAAGAATAAATAAATTTATTATTTATTTTTTCTTGCAGCAGCAGAAGTCAAAACCCTGTACAATGTGTGATTTGAAAGGAATTCAGTGACAAGAATGACAAAGACGTTTTTTTTTTGTCAATGATAGTCAAAGACTATACTAAAGAAGAGTTGAAAGATTTGATATCTGTCATTTACAAAGCTAGACGACATGCAAAAGAGGACGGAAAAGATAATTTTGGGGCCAGAAAGTCAAAAGAACATAGAGGACTTACCACATATTTCAGAGTTCAATGGTCCGTCAACATTAAAGTTAATTAAGTTTTATTTCCAAGTTAATTTCTCAGATACTATTTATTCCATGATCATGCCCAATATTGTTGTAATTAGTTTTTGGAAATAGGCCAGCATTTCAACTGTTATATACGTATTCCAAATGTTTACATTTCATCTGCACTGAAGAGACATGAGTTTTCGAAATGCGCATATGCAGAAAATAAACTCACAGTAACTTCGGTATTGTTAGTCCCCGAGGGTATTCAACAGCCCAGTAGTCAATGCTTCGGTGCTGACCCGAAAGCCGATTTTATTTGGAACCTTACAATATCTAAATTGTTGTAAATGTTGTGAAAGCTAAGGAGTATCTCCCTGATGCACAGCTCTTTCTTAAGCTGATTTTGGCTTTACATTGAGATCATATTGGTTATTTGTTCTCTATCAGTTTTTACACATCTTTGAGTTTATAGTCTTCCCAACGTTTAGATTTTATCTGCACTGAAGAGACATAAGTTGTCGAAATGCGCATATGCAGAAAATAAATTTGAAGTTACTTCGGTATTTAGTTATTTATTATTCTAATCAACAAAAGAAACGTCCTCAATTTATATTTCTGTTAGGGATGATATAACTAAAATTACCGTTTTATACTTCGCAGAAAAATAACTTTTATTCGTTACTTGCATATTTGTTATGACAAACTTTAGTGGGTGCTAATGAGAGACATTTTCCTAGGCAGTTGTCAATTTTTTTTTTGGCAGAATTCAGCATTATGTCAATGGCGGTCGGAATTGAATTTTCATTATTTGCTGATAAAATCAATACATTATTCGTAACCTATCAAAAAACACAAAAGTTTCCATAAAAAATAAGGTGAAGGTCGAATTCTTGTGTTTTTACGTTTTTCAGTTTGACGTCATAACTTCACCCGTATTCCAAAATCGTGTGTATTCGATAAAGTTCGGATAACTCAGTGATGATTTCAAAGAAATTAAAGTCTATTTTCACTTAAAATGAGGTCAAACTGCAACGAATACCCCAACAGGTCAAAACTGCCAGATCTTATTCAATAAGAGAGAACGTCGTTTTCGAAAATTCGTTGAAGTATTGATTATTTCAAAATGGCAAATTGTTTGTAATCATTCAATGTGTCGATGTTGTTCTTGTTTGTCAAAAATATCCATTCGATTCTCTGAACTTGCTCATTTATGTCGTGATTCTATAAACCGGAAGTTCTCTTTTTTACCGTAAGTGTTCTTTTCAAGAGTAAAATTAGAATCGAGTGTTGCTTAAGATTATAATCAATTAAAGAGAAAAACAAATAATGCTTTTATTTTAAATTCTATTCCACAAAAAACGTGAGTGAACGTTTCTTTTGTTGAGTAGTAGAGTTCAATTTGACTTAAATTTTTCCTTGATTTATTAGTTGCATTTGATACTGAATTCTTTGTCCAATTATGGCATGTCCAAAATTTCCATTAGTAAAACTTTGGTAGGTACATCAGAATGGCTTGAAAATAGGTATGCAGCTTAAGCATGATCTGATATATTGTGTATGTAAATTTGCAAATGGTAGCTCATTTACAGTTCAACGGAATGATTGACATAGACATTTGATATTTGCTAGGATAGCATCAGGGCTAAGGAAAGTTGCATTGGGTATCGTGGCTCGAAATGTTTAACGTCATGGTCAGATGATTATAAACAACAATATTTCGAAAATCTTATGTGACCAATACCCACCAGTTGAGCGATACAGGTTCACATGTAAGCCTCTGGTTGTACTACACATTTCAAATTTTTCAGATGTACCACTTCCATAAAAAAAGAGAAGTTTGTAGAATGATCAAACACAAATTAGAGCATGCGTTAGATTTCTTTTTTAATCCTGCTTTTCACCAGGTTTGAACATTTTGCACTACTATACATCTGGTAGGGATAATAAACATTAGTCAGAAAAATGGTCAGTTGCAAAAATAAGATATGAAGTGTATACATACGGTCATTTTGAAGGAAATTAATAATGTGAAAACTAGGCTGATTTACTCTCAAATTTAATAAAATCCAATGACTTTATGTAAGTTTTGAAAGTAAAAGTCTTTGATTAGGTCTCATAAATGTTATAGAAATACTCTTTCACATGTACTACAATTGCGTCAACATTACAACTCTTAGAAATAACTTGCTTTTTTAGGAATTCCTAATATTATGTCATGAAACAAGTTTTAAACTTTTTAATTGCCATGTAAATGATTACTGAATTCTTATGTACTTACAATACTGTATTTATTACTTGAAGACTGTCTCAGGAAGACATTCATAAGACAAGGTAATGGGACTTTTGTAACTTTTGTAAGGAATTGTAAATAGAAATTGCATATTTTGGTTTTACTTGAATAAGCTTTTAATACCTGCCTTTGCCACCATAGTAAAAAATATTTATTATATTAGGATTAAGCACTCGTTTTTAGGAAATTATCTATGTATAAACTCCGGCAGCTCACTTGCAAACTGCGGTGTTTGTGAATGAGGTGGCAGAGTTTATATATACATAATTTCCTAAAAATCCTTATAATTCCAATTTTGCACTTTAAAAACTGCGTGATCTATGTTAATTATGTCTTTCTTTGCTCTACTATGCTGAAACGAAGCGGATTAATGGGCAAACGAAAATGTTGTTTGGTAATCGCGACGTTGACCAATGAAAATGATTGTTGCAATTACATATAGAATTATGATTTGTTAAAACACTGATTACCGGAAGATTGAAATTTGAGAATAATAGTTTCATATACGAGACCGTATTAAAGACAAGGGATTTCTTCCATGAGTGTGAAAAATGTTTCTTTTCCTAAATGGGGTAAAAGAAAATTTCCCTCACAAGTGAAAAAATATCTCTGTGAGATATAGAAAGCTATTTCAGTAAAATATACAAAAATTACAGCGATCAAACCAAAGAAAAGAAAAACTTGCCATTCCTTGTGGATTTTTCTTCTGTAAAATTGGAGAGGGGGTTATGAATTCACTAGAGATGAGGCAAGGGGATATGCTGCTCTTAGTGTTGCCTTTTTAAAACAATTGCCACTACTCCGGCTGAAACAATTAAATTTTATGAATGGATGTGGGGTGAGGAGGGGTAGCTTATTTCTGAGCATTACTGAAAACAAAATTAAACTTATTTCTAATACTTGTACTTTCAGAGCTCACATACAAAAGACAAATGCTTTACACATTGCATTCAATATGCATTGAGTGATCCTTTTGATGAAAAAATTAGTGAATTATGTGATGATAATACACATGAGATAACATGTGATAGATGTGACCTGTTTCCAAAAACCATTGAAAAGATTAAGAATTTGATGAAAAATTTGAAAGGTGAAAACATGTAAATTTTACCAGAATCGAAATGTCCTGCAACAATGCTAATTTGGTGTCTTTTGGAAAAGTGACAGTGTTAAATTTTAGTTTTTTTTTAAGTTTGGCTAAAAAAAGTAAGCTGAACTATTTATTGGAATTTTGGATATAAACACAGAGTTCTCTAATACAGAAAGCATATTTGTTTCAGTTGATTACATAAAAATATCTTATTTGAGATGCACAGGTAAACAAAATGTTTGTGTCGCTGGCAAATGCACAAGGAGTTAATAACGAAGACATACTGATTATATGCATAGTCTGTTGGTATTAGAATTTGTATTAGGCCAAGCCTCTCGTATGAGCCAATAACACTATGAGTCACAACAGCGATGAGTAGTGATGCAGTTAGTTTACATGACAAGCGAGACCTGATATAAATTCTCACACTAACGCACTATGCATGTTATAAGTAAACTTAAAATTGAAAGCAGAGCAAATAGTAAATATAAAATCAATACTGAGGAGAAAAGCAAAACTTGAAAGAATTATAAAAGCTACGGCATTGACACCCACAATTTACACATCTGCATGCATCTACCGCAATACATTTTGTTCATTAACTTTCTAACACACTGTATTTTTTCAGAACATTTTATTTTTTTTTTGTAATTTATGTCTATCGGTGTGGCTTTTCAAGAAATACTTGTAAGGGAGGTATTTCAATGAAAATTTGATTGCTTGTGGGTAAATTGGAGACTTGCACTGCAGAAAATCATAGAAAAAAAGAAATTCTGCCATAGCCCAAAGTGTTAATTTTAGCATTTTCTTCAAATGTGCCAAATAAAGTAAAATACATATATAAACACAGCTCAAATATTACAATTTACAATTTTGTCCTTTTGTATGCCACCATATCTATAATTGGAGGTGGACATTTCCTCTTTGTCCTGTCCTGTCTGTCTGTTTGTTTGTGCACCCGAAACTTTAACCCTGGGTAAACTTTTGAACTATGTAAGATAGACTTGTATACTAGGTCTAGTCAAGAGGAACATGAATATGAAAAAAAGGTCAGATCAAAGGTTAAGGTCACATTGGTTAAAAGAAGTGAAATGTGCTGTTTTCAGATATTTGACTGTAGAAACCTTATTTATTCTATTGAGACGGGAATTGTTCTATGTTATTGCTGATAAAGTTGCACAACTGTAGTTTGTCGACATATTGTGGAAGCATCACCGTTTGAGAAACAAGAGGCCAAAAGGGGACAAGCAGAACAATATGAAATTTTTAATTTTAGTCAGATTATGCTGCATTATTGTCCTGTAGTTTTCATACAGCATGTTTAAACAGATACGTTTCACAAAAGAAACGATCTCAATAAACAAGAGGCCCACTAACTTAACCTCATCTATGACATTTTTTAAAGGGGGTTTCATCTGTTTCAGAGTAAAGGGTTTGATTTGTGTGTTTTTATGGTAATAAACAACTCTTGATCCAAGTAAAATATACTTTTCAAATACTTGGCAAGTGTATAGGTCTTGAAAAGAGGAACATAAATATGACAAAAATATGTCAAAGGTCAAGGTCTCAGAGAGGTCAAAAAGGGGTAAAATCGGGTATTTTCATTTATTTTACAATAGAATCTTCGGGCAAATGTTCTCTTTCACAAACACATCCTATTTATCTTTTGTTATCTTAAGTTTTTTTTTTTAAATGAAATTCAAAGTAAGTCAAAAGGAGCTGGATTCTGTGTCAGTGGAAAAAAAGGAAATGTTTTTAACATATTTCTTAGCAACCATGAAACAAGCTTTAAAATGGAAATTTCAATATATTTTTCATTTCCTAAACCTCTTGACATTTTTTACTGACATTTTGAAACATTTATTATTAAAAAAATGCAATGCAAGTCCAATTTAATATTTATTCATTTCATTATCTTTAGAAAAATTTATTTATGCAATTTTATGGACAGATGATTTACCAGATGACACTTCAGGTGATTGGGTTTGTGAAGTTGAAAATGCGTATCAGAAGATTTCAGATTGGCAATGTCATGTATTGCGCACTGTTAACCAAGATTTGAGCAGTACTGCCTTACTTGATTAACTAAGAAATTACTAAATACCGAAGTTACTGTGAATTTAAATTCTGCATATGCGCATTTCGACAACTTATGTCTCTTCAGTGCAGATAAAATCTAAACGTTTGGAAGTCCATAAAATCAAAGATGTTTAAAAACTGATAGAGAACAAATAACCAGTATGATCTAAATGTAAAGCCAAAATCAGCTAAGGACAGAGCTTTGCATGAGGGAGATACTCCTTAGTTTTCAATAAATGTACAAAAATTTA
>MJUU01022861.1:67957-114530 GCA_002080025.1 Modiolus philippinarum
ATATTGTAAGGTTCCAAATAGAATCGGCTTTCGGGTCAGCACCGAAGCACTGACTACTGGGCTGGTGAATACCCTCGGGGACTAGCAGTCCACCAGCAGTGGCATCGACCCAGTGGTAACAAATGATTAATACCGAAGTTATTTTGAATTTAAATTCTGCATATGCGCATTTCGACAACTTATGTCTCTTCAGTGCAGATAAAATCTAAACGTTTGGAAGACCATAAAATCAAAGATGTTTAAAAACTGATAGAGAACAAATAACCAATATGATCTAAATGTAAAGCCAAATCAGCTAAGGACAGAGCATTGCATGAGGGAGATACTCCTTAGTTTTCAATAAATGTACAAAAATTTAGATAATGTAAGGTTCCAAATAGAATCCGCTTTCGGGTCAGCAACGAAGCACTGACTTCTGGGCTGGTGATTACCCTCGGGGACTAACAGTCCACCAGCAGTGGCATCGACCCAGTGGTAACAAATGACTAAATACCGAAGTTACTGTGAATTTAAATTCTGCATATTTGCATTTCGACAACTTATGTCTCTTCAGTGCAGATAAAATCTAAACGTTTGGAAGACGATAAAATCAAAGATGTTTAAAAACTGATAGAGAACAAATAACCAATATGATCTAAATGTAAAGCCAAAATCAGCTAAGGTAAGAGCTTTGCATGAGGGAGATACTCCTTAGTTTTCAATAAATGTACAAAAATTTAGATATTGTAAGGTTCAAAATAGAATCGGCTTTCGGGTCAGCACCGAAGCAATGATTACTGGGCTGGTGAATACCCTCGGGGACTAACAGTCCACCAGCAGTGACATCGAACCAGTGGTAACAAATGACTAAATACCGAAGCTACTGTTCATTTAAATTCTGCATATTTGCATTTCGACAGCTTATGTCTCTTCAGTGCAGATAAAATCCAAACGTTTGGAAGACCATAAAATCAAAGATGTTTAAAAACTGATAGAGAACAAACAACCAATATGATCTAAATGTAAAGGCAAAATCAACGAAGGACAGAGCTTTGCATAAGGGAGACACTCCTTAGTTTTCAATAAATGTACAAAAATGTAGATATTGTAAGGTTCTAAATTAAATCGGCTTTCGGGTCAGAACGGAAGCACTGACAACTGGGCTGGTGAATACCCTCGGGGGACTAACAGTCCACCAGCAGTGGCATCGACCCTGTGGTAACAAATGACTAAATACCGAAGTTACGGTGAATTTTAATTCTGCATATTTGCATTTCGACAACTTATGTCTCTCCAGTGCAGATAAAATCTAAACGTTTGGAAGACCATAAAATCAAAGATGTTTAAAAACTGATAGAGAACAAATAACCAATATGATCTAAACGTAAAGCCAAAATCAGCCAAGGACAGAGCTTTGCATGAGCTAGATACTCCTTAGTTTTCAATAAATGTACAAAAATTTACATATTGTAAGGTTCCAAATAGAATCGGCTTTCGGGTCAGCACGGAAGCACTGACTACTGGGCTGGTGAATACCCTCGGGGGACTAACAGTCCACCAGCAGTGGCATCGACCTAGTGGTAACAAATGACTTAATACCGAAGTTACTGTGAATTTAAATTCTGGATATTTGCATTTCGACAACTTATGTCTCTTCAGTGCAGATAAAATCTAAACGTTTGGAAGACCATAAAATCAAAGATGTTTAAAAACTGATAGAGAACAAATAACCAATATGATCTAAACGAAAAGCCAAAATCAGCTAAGGACAGAGCTTTGCATGGGCTAGATACTCCTTAGTTTTCAATAAATGTACAAAAATTTAGATATTGTAAGGTTCCAAATAGAATTGGCTTTCGGGTCAGCATCGAAGCACTGACTACTGGGCTGGTGAATATCCTCGGGGACCAACAGTCCACCAGCAGTGACATCGAACCAGTGGTAACAAATGACTGAATACCGAAGTTACTGCGAATTTAAATTCTGCATATTTGCATTTCGACAACTTATGTCTCTTCAGTGCAGATAAAATCTAAACGTTTGGAAGACCATAAAATCAAAGATGTTTAAAAAATGATAGAAAACTAACAACTAATATGATCTAAATGTAAAGCCAAAATCAGCTAAGGACAGAGCTTTGCATGAGAGATATACTCCTTAGTTTTCAATAAATGTACAAAAATTTAGATATTGTACGGTTCCAAATAGAATCGGCTTTCGGGTCAGCACCGAAGCACATAATTACTACATATGGATGCTCTGACAACTTGTTTGTCTTCAGTGTATATGAAATCAAAACATTTGGAAGACATACACTAAAACCTGAGAGAGAACAAATAACCAATAAAATGTAAGAATCTGGATATGTTACTGCCTTAGTTGGCTAGTGGATATATTAGTACTATATTGCATGCTCTAAATTCAAATGACGACAATCTTTTATTTGATCCACCATATTTTGTATACCGAGTTAGGTTATTCTTAGTAAGATATGCACACATTTCATCTTGTTATTTCTGGTTCAAATGTGTCCTTATAGCCAAGATGAGAAATCCATTTTGATTAAAAATTTTAAAACCATAAAATGTTTATTTTAATGATATCAATAGACACATGATAGAGATAGGATATCCATATACTACTATTTCTTTTCAGAAAAGAACACATACTCATTGTTTGGAAGAGACTAAACAAGACTCTCAAGCTGTGGCAGTATTATTGGAGCACACATTGAAGACAATCAAGGAACAACTACCAGATATTGATTCTGCTTTCTTACGCGGTGATAATGCAGGCTGTTACTAATGTGGTGCTCTATTGTTTACAATTCCATCAATTAATGAGGCAACAGGTTGGTTCTTAAAGCTCTAGTTACATTAGCCTACCGTGTTTGGAAATAGCATGTAAACTACTACTCTTCATCAGTTTGGTGTATAAAGTAGAAGATACCAAACAAACTGTATGAAGGTGAAAAAGCAAGCTATTAGGTATGAGAAAAGCTCACTTTTGATGGCTTCGTTGTGACTTCAAAATGATAAACTTAAATAAAAAGCCTTCCATTGCTTGGTTCTACCATGTGTTCGTAGAGATTTCTCATGTGCATTTACTCCATATCCTTTCATTGTTTATTTTGAAAAGCAGATAAAAGCACTATGAACAGTGAACACAGTGAAAGTCACTAAAAAGACACAATGATAAACTAAAAAGACCACCACAAAAGGAAAGGCCAAAAAACTAAAGGTAAAGGCAATTCCAACACATTAATCATGTTCTCCTGAAAGCTTTGTTTAACCTGTTTGCATTTGAAACTTATCTTATCATCCTTTCCCATAGTTATAACAGGCTGCTTTTCCGTATATCAAACGATGCTCCCAACATTTCAAAGGCAATAACTTTTTTTACAGTTTTCACACAAAACCAAACAGATAAAATAAACATCTAATGAATTTGCTGTTTCTGATTAGGTATTCAAAACAGAATCGTAATTACACAAATATATAAACAAAACATTAGAAAAATCATAGAAATTCTGTCGTTGATTTATCCCGATGGAATTTGAACTTTTAGCAATTTAGTTTCCATATTTTTTCAAATACCTTGTTTGTATATTTCTGTATTGATGACCATAATTTGTTTACAGATTTAAAAATAAATTAAAAAAAAATACATGTACATTCTTTATTTAATTAAGATTTATTTATTGTGAAAAACATTAAAGGGATATTTCTTGTCAAACATTGGTAGAACTTCCATAAAGACTCCAGGTCAAACTCTTGATATGTTTGGATCAACCGGATATGGCTTTTGTGGCAGTACTCTGCATGCTGAAGTAGGCGCAGGGATAGACAATAATTTCCAATAAATGGCCGTCAAGAGCCCGACCGCATATACATATCATCCAGAAGTTAAAAAAGTGTTGTGTCAGAGTACATTTGTGACAAACTCACTGTAAAATAATAGAAAAAACTCACGATGGTGATTGTAAAACTTCTGTAGTGATGACAACAATTATACTTTGCATCAACAGTTCATTGGGCATTTCTAAAAAAAAATGGATTCAAGCTAATGACAAAGCAAATCATCGGACACCATGTGTAGCTTATATGGATTTGGAACTAATCAGAAAAGAAAAATTAGTATTTTGAAGGTGAAATTCCTTACTGGTTGAGGCTTGTTATCTATATATTGCATAAAATGATATAAGCATAAAATGACTATAGAGTAATTAGAAACTTCTTTATTTCAGGAATTACAGTAAAAAGATATGATTTTAGCGAGAGTCAGAGTGGCAAATTATACTGCGATGTAAAAACTGCACACAATCGCTCCAAAATTCGGAATAGTGTTGATGGGGGAAGACTGTTTTGTGCGGCGGTGATATGAGGACGGCCATTGATAGTTGTCGAGGACTGACTGGATGGCAAGCAGCCCCGTAGAGATCACCAGTACTTCAAATTTAACATCAAAAATGACAGACTTGATGAAAGGAATATCAAATATTTGAAATGTAAAGTTCACAGATGATGGAAAACTGACTGTTTTGAAGGCATATAAAAGAGGAACTGGGAGATCAGTTCCAGCTTTGTCAAGCAAAGGGAATGAAAGGTTTGAGATTATCGGAAACAAGTCGTGTAGATCAGTTATCATATTGGGTAATTATTTACTGTACATTAAAAGCATTTGTATTGTCCATGACCTCTTTTACCTGAGAATTTAAGAATCATTTAGGGCTTTTCAAGGAAAAAAAATACAACGGACAGGAACGCAAGTCAAAATTTAGGTTACCAGCACTAGAATTTAATTTTTTATGGTGAGGGGTATAACAATTATATGTATATATTATATGCTACTAAGGGAATCTTCACAGTGGATACGGGCTCATATTCCCTGTCTGTGTTTTTATCCCCTGAGCCATCAGGCAAGGGATATAGGACAGAGACAGGGGATATGAACCGGTATCCCTGTGAAGCCTAAATAACAAATCAAATTGCAGGATTCACCTGGATATTTTACTTCTACAGAATTTATATACTAGTATTTATCGAATTTCCTTTGTTTGCTTTCTTAGCAGTGATATATTTGTTTTTGTGAAACACAAATAACACCCTCACAAATATACATGTTTTTTGACTGTGTAACCTCTATGTCTATAACAAATAAAGACTAAGTTCAACAAAGTATACATTTTTTATGGAATTGTACCAAAATAAAAATCAATACCGAAGGTACATGTATGACTGTATGTACAAATGATCTCCCAAATGAAGACTTCTTACCATAAAACAGCCCAGTCATATAATGTATCCTCTGCAGACACCCAGAAAGACAGGGGTAAAAAAATATGCACTAAACTTTTTTTGTTGTGGGGCATAACATAAAGTTGATGAATTATCTCCCTTTCAAGATTTTAAACAGCAGCATTTTACTTCAGGCACATATTCGGGTTTTAATGAGCAAATAAAGAGGACATGCTCTGACAAGGTATGACCCATTTTTTCATTAAAAAAATATTCAAAATGCTGAATTATCTTCTCTTCCAAATTTCAAATGGCAGCCACGTTTCTTGCATATGTTAAATTTTCTTTCAAAATGTCCAAGGAAATTATATTTTTTCTTTCCAGATCACTAGAAATTCAAGCTGATTTTAAAGAGCATACAAATGTAGAAGGGTGTCAGATGACGGTACACTCTCTTATCCGACAGGATTTTCTGAGGCTTTCAGATCATTTACTACCATGTATGGTCATTGCTTAGTTGGTAAACACAAATACCAACTATGCAAAATGTCAACATTTGATGACGTAAAACTACGATGGTATAACACCTGCATGAATTTGACAGAGAGAGTTGCTAAGCTACAACTTTCCTATGATTATACTTTTTCAAAGTAATCCTCAGCAAAAGTCGTAGAAAAAGGACAGCAAACATGTGCGTTTTCGCGAAGAGGTCAAACAATATTTGAGGGAAATATTCGAGGAAGGTGAAAGAACTGGAAACAAAATGATTTCAAGTGCAATATGCAGAAACATGAGGTTTATGCAAGATGATGTTCATAAAAAGTTCATTCCATGCATGTGGGAGATATGAAGAATTGTTTACCCAAGGGAATCATATTTCAGCAGTAAAATTTAATTATACTACAATTCAAGAATCTGATTATAGCAAAGTATTCAACGGATGATCTAAAAACGCAGTAATTTACGAATATGCGCTCCGCATAAGTGAATCAAAGCATTTTTTTATCATGAGTTGAATATTTTCAATAGATATAATCTAAATTTAGTTATTGTTTTTATTATATAGATCTTCTTATATATTTAGTTCAATTAAAGAATATTTTAAACTGATGAACTACTTTTTAATCTGCTACACTTTACTTGAGAACTTCACTATATATCATTATATATGTAAAAGTATATTTGCTTTGTATTTCCATCCAGTTTAATCTGAGATGTGTATTCTAATAGAAAAGCTAATTATAAGAAGGGGCAGGTGTCAAGGGCGGAAAAACATGTCAATAATTAATATTGGAAATTTGAAGATTGTTAGAAAAAGTTGTTTATTTCCATTGATTTTGTACTATTTTATTTCTAAATTTCAGCTTTATGTACATTTTGTTGAAAGAAGATAACATGTCAGATCGAGTATTTTCCTAATATAGTAAGTGCATAATACCTTTTCAATAATCTTGTGAGCTGATCCTGCTATAGACTAAAAATTTTAATTTAGCATATTCCATCCCTTAATGTCCTACAAGGTCAGTTTTCCCTGTTTTACGGGCGTATAGATGTATGCCCCTTTTTCACATTTAAAGAAAGAAATATTGTGGAAAATGTGTAATAATCTTTAATCTGGACCCCCTGCCAACGGTATTTTTGAAAGTGGACTTTGTTTCATTTTAAGCTATCAGCAATATGTGTGATTTGTAGGGAGAACCCCTGCCCAATTTGTTAGCTGAGATGAGACCAAGTGGAACTCAACTTATAATATGATGTATGGTGTCTGTGCATCTGGGCCACTTGCATATCTAAATAAAACTTTGAACAAACATGGAGACGAGGAACCTTTCGATTTTGAGGTTAGTGCAACAGATGTGCAGGTCACAACTTTTAAAAATAGAACAAACAATTGACATTTTATCCATTTCCGCGCAATATCTCCAGAACCGCATGTCATATCTAAATGAAACTTGGTACAAAAATCACTAATGACCAGATGTTGAAACCTGTTGATTTTGAGTTCTCTAGGACAAAGGTTAGGGTAACAACTTCTAAAAATAGAACAAAAACATGATCTTTATTTCTTTCCGCACAATATTTCTTGAACCACATGTCACATCAAAAAGAAACGAAAAGAAGACATGACATATGACGAGAGAAGGAATCTCATGGATTTCGATCTTTATTCGACAAAGGACAAGGTCACAAATTCTAGAAATAGAGAAAAAAATTCGACATTTTTATGGCCTGCGACGGAAAGTCGGGAAGGCATTATATTGTTTTACGCTTGTCTATCCGTCCGTCTGTTCATTCGTTCATCCGTCCGTTAGTACGAATGTAAAACACAACTTTTGTGTTTTTTAAGAAAGTTTCCGAAATGTTAAATAACTTCAAGGAATTTAACTTACAATAACTAATTGTGCACCCACATATCTCTGTAAAATTGCAGCTCTTGCCACCAAAACTGAAAAAAAAAGGCTGGAAATTTAAATGCCTCAAATTTGATGAAACTTGACAAGGAGGATGGCTAGCACTCATAGAATTGATTTTTCGGTCACAAAATCTTCAAAATAGCTGCTGTTGCTTTCGAAACTGGAAAAAGTCGCGAATTTCAGAGTGCCTTGAAATAGATGGACTTTTACAGGAAGATTGGATGGCACCTATATAATTGATTTTCGGGCTCAGAACTTCCTTTTTATATATTTTGGAAAACGTGAGGTACATTTGTGTATGTCATTGTGTCCATACTTTCACTATGTTAACCCCTGTATTGTGTCAACAGAAGAATCAGAAGAAGAAAACACATGTACAAGGTTCAAAATGCTCTAAAATATGTTGAATTATTTACAAACACAAATCTCAGTAGTGCCGAAATGTAACGTTTAGGCAAAGGATTGAAATTTATACCTAGTCCCATAACAAAGAATGGGAAAAAAGTCTAATACGAGATTTTAATGAACTAGCTCGTAAAATGAGATGTAGATACCACTTTGATGACGGTACAAAAGCTGTTAATTATCATCCATTCAGAACAAACTCAGGATTTGTACCGCACTTAGGGAACAATGCCGTCGAAAATTACTTATTTGCTACAAAACTGGAACTTCAAAATCTAAGCGTTAGAAAATTCAAAGATGACCTTTCTAAACAAAAAAAGAATAGCATTGCAATCTTTAAAAAATAAGCATAATTATAAGAAAAGGCAGACAAAAATTCATCCACAGTTGTACTGGATAAAAATAAATACATTGATATAGCATTGAGTCAACTTAATGACAATATACATTACGTAAGACTATCGGAACCACATACTATCGAAATCACAAAAGCCATTGACAAAATTGTAGAAAACTACATAAATCACATCTTGTTGACGATATCACACTTAAATATATTGTGAACGAAGAAAAGAAAAGAATTGGAAGATTATATATTCTTCCCAAAATACATAAGCTAAGTATAAAAGACAGAGAGAAAATAAAAGATAATAAAGACCTACAGAAAATACAAATTCATGGAATACCAATAGTAACTCTCTGTAACAGTCCATTAGGAAGAATCGGTCAATATATAGATTACTTTCTTAGACCAGTTATTGATAATCTGTGGACCTACACTCAGGACTCAACAGATTTCGTTAATAAAATAGAACAATTTAAAGCACCTGCGGACAGCATTTTAGCAACATTCGACATTGGCAGCACGTACACTAATCTTGAACACAGAGAAATTATTGAAGCCGTAGAGCGAGCTTGGCCTAAAATAAGCTCAACTATCTATAATATACCACTACCACCTAAGGATGACTTTTTAAATATTCTTAAACTTGTACTAGAAAATAACGAATTCGAATTTTATCGCCGCATTTATCGACAAACTATTGATGTACCCATGGGAGCCCCAATGTGTCCTAGTTTAACGGACCTTAGAATGTTTGAAATAATTTCAAACATACTGCTTTTATTTCCATATACCAACAACCTAATTCATTAGTCATTATATAGAGATGATGGATTTATCATATTTAACGGAGAAGAAAAAACCTTATAGAATTTTCCAAATTACAAATAGCATTCACCCTTTATTGGGATTTTCATATGAATACTCCAGACAAAATATACAGTTTCTGGACATAGCATTATTTAAAGGAAACAGATTTATGACAGACAAGATAGTAGACATGAAATTGTATCGCAAGCCCACGGATAATACCAATATCTAGAAAGATCGTCTTCTCACCCATCGTCTGTATTGAAAGGCTTCATTATAGGCGAAATAGCACGCTTCATTAGATCATCGAACAACAAAGAAGATTTAGAATCACAAATTGAACTGTTTAAAACAATCCTTTTTAAAAAGATGTTAACCCGAAGAAGAAATTAATCAATTAATTGCAAAAACTATAAATAAGAAAAGGAAGGACACTTTACGATTCAAAATGAAAGATCAACGAAAAATGCAACCTTTGGTATTGGCTACTAAATATAACCCGCTGTTTAAACCATTAAACAGAGCAATAAGAAAACCCTGGCACTTAATTGAAGAGGATGAAATGACCAAAAAGCTATTCCCAAGACCATCAACCATTGCTTATCGGAAACATAAAAGTCTTAAAGAATACCTTACGTCATCAAAAACCAATTGAAAATGCAATATATACATAAAAACAAAATTAGACACATAAAAAGGAGCACCGAGTGTCGTACCCAAATACTAAATTGATTTGAAACCAACTTTAATAATGGGCTACAGGGTACCTGGCGAGGATTAACGGCCTTGGTCTTATTTATTGACTTAAATGATATCCGAAACACTTGGTGACAAAAATTATATAATATGTAATATATGAATAAAAACACGGATAGTATATATGATAAATACACCATTGGGATATACTTTTTCCTTTTTTTTGTAAAGTATATCTGAATAGTTACACATGCATTTGATAAAATGAAATAGACAACATGAATAATTTTACCTATGTTCAAGAGTTTGCTCTTGACAAATATTTTATTGGTAAAAGAAATGATATATGAACCTTATTTATTACCAGAATCTTTCTAGGAAAGAAAAACTCAAAGAAACCATATGGTAATAACTACTATGATATTACAATAAGCACAACATACTTGAAATATTCTGCTTTTAATATAAATGTTACTTCCCGCAGCTCTATTGTATGGATACAGGTTTAACTTCTGATCATGCTTGGATAGGTTCCTGACACGTATTTTATTTATAAAGCTTAAATTTGCAGTTGCCATATTGATTCAGGGTTCAATAACTGGGGCATAGTTGGTCGCCTTTCGAAGACAGCTCTAGTTTCGGTTTCTAAACAATATCTTAACAAACATAGGGCAAATCTAATTGATCAATGATAAGAGGAGGAACACTCTAATGATTTTTTGGTTTATGCATCAAAGGTCAAGGTCACAAATTCTAAAAAAATAGAACTCAAATTTGATATTTGTTTAGTTTACGCACAATACATCCTGAAATGTCACAGCGAATTATTACATTGGTTGAAAAAAAAGAGTTATTATCTTTATATACAACTATTTGCGAATCAGATGATGTACTTATGAAACTAACAAATATTCACAACTTGTTTCTGATTTTTTTTTTCTCATGCTGCAGTGACTCATCTAGTTAACTTAATGGCTTCTATAAGGGATATATGCACTTTCAGATTTTTTATATTGTAGAAAGATTTAATCTCAGAAGGGACAACACTTGAAAACAGCCCAGGGTAACAGAAAACCAGCTGAATGAAAATGAGGTGTGTATTTATATGACTTGTTTCCCTTAGTCAAATAGCATGGATTGTATCTGTATCAGCTTTCATTAAAGTATATTCATCTGAAAGGAAATTGGCTTTGACAAAGGTTAAGACTTGACATATTGACAATTGAAAAGTTGATTATCAACAAGTTTGCAGGTTGATAATAAGCCTGTGCATTATTTGAATGCTTGCGGGCATCAACAATATATTTGACAGTCAAATACAGTTTACAGTTGCCGCATAGCAGAGTCTGTAACTGGAAGACTTCTGACTGTCAAATCAAGATTGAATACAGATATAATGTGCTGTTATTGCGGTTCTATTGCAATCAGACAATTTCGTGTATTATTTGTATTTCAAGTATTTAAAGGTGGAGAAGGAACCAGACTAGAAGGAAATTTATTTTGTCCTAGGCATGGTCATAGTGTATTTTACAGTCAGTGTTGACCAATCTAATAATCTGTCACATGAATGTTGCATTAGAATTATTCATTTTGAAGCTAAATGTTGCAATTTATGTCTGTAAAACTGACAAAAACCGCGATAGACAGTTTACGAAAATATGACAAATGGCGTGTCTGAAGAATAAGGCAAACTGTTCATCAGGTTCATAGTGCCAGTTCACCCTTTATTCCTCTATACTAATAGTTCATACAAATATATCTTGAATTTCAATTTATTCTTATTGTGGTAATTATTATGATGTTCAGAACTTTTGTTTAATCACAGATTTTGGATAGTCATAAAAAAAAACTGAAAATACTGAAACAACATGTAGTACACAGCCTGAAACAGACATATATATTGCAGTAGGTATATATTTTTTCGGCACACTAAAAACAAATGACCATGACTGTGTTGTATGGTTACCTTTCTGTTCAGTTTTCCACGTTGGAATCTGAATCGACGTTTTCGATTGTTCCCGAGCGACAATAATTCAGTTATCATTGCACTGCGCTGATATGAACATGCTACCGTCAATCTCTACGGAACATTTGCAACAGTGCACTTATAGTTTGTCTTGTTTCGTAATGTGACAAAAATAATCCCTAAAAGAAAATGCCATATTTATCCAAAGATATCATTTAACAAAAAAAAAAAAAAATATTTCAGTGAATAAGAAACATGCATCTTGTATAATTGAATAACAGAATAGCAATAAAAACTATATAAATAAATTGTTTTGCTTAGAAAAAAATTCTCAGTTCGAAGTATTGCATGTTTTTCTGGAGCACTCGGGGCTATACAAGCAGAAAACTCCATACTCGCAAAACAAATTACTAATAGTATAAAAGTAGTAGCTGAATGGCAACATTATTTCTTGAATTATTTTTGAAAGTTTTATTTTTAGGCTTCCATTCCATCAACACAGATTTCATCATGAAAAATGATATTCATAGCAAGAACACATTAGGTGCTCTACAAAAAATCTGTGATGTAAAAATTAGTCCTATAAAATACCAGATTATAAAAGATGTAAACGAGCTAAAACCAAGAACATTAAGATCACTTAATAGAAAGGCAACTACTGCAGTTAAAAAACCCTTGCACATTTTAGCACCAAACCATGCTCAGAAAAGTTTGGAAACTCATTGATCAAGAGATGGTATGGATAACAATGTTACTGTTAATCTAGTTTCTGCATATGGCTGTTTTAAAAACTTATATCTATCCAGTGCAGATCACATAAAAACATTTGGAAGACAATAAAGAAAAACTTTTTTTTTAATATGACAGAGAAAAAGTAAGCAAAAAGAATTAAATGAAAGCCAAAATAAGCAGAGGACAGAAATATGCAAAATTAAGCTACTCCTTTGTAAAAAGGACATTGACAATCAGTTTACAGGTCAGCATAGAAGTACTGATTACTAGGTTGATAATGACTATTTGTTAAAGACCACAAACAGGGGCATTGGCCCAGTAGTGATACACATGTAAATGATTATAAATAATAAACCATTATACAATTACAAAAAGTCAGTCTTCCAAGTTAACCACTACATCAAAATAAGCCTAAGAAGATTAAAAAAAAACTGTTTTCAACTTTTCATGCTAATTGAATACTTGTATGAAAGACTCATACTACGAAAGAACTTGTATGCATGGTTCGTAGGAAATTTCAATGGTTCATGGGTTTTTAATTTGTGGTTCATAAGATTATATGAATTAAAAACCTTCAAGAAAGTTCAAGACCTAGAAATCACAGACACTCAATGTCAGATTTCGTTATTTCTCTGACCAGGTTTCCCTTAGAATTATGAATCTTCATTTTCAACGATTTATTTTTTTTTTTCACATTTATAACCACAAATTATGATCTTACCACCAGATTGGTAGAAATAGGAACTGTTGTGTCTCACACTACAAAAGTCAAATTGTCTGAATTTACCAATTTTTGTCTGATTTTGTCTGAAAAATTACTCGACATTCTTTACTGTCTGGAATATATTAAAAAATTCGACTTTGTCTGAATTTTTCTTAATTATTTCTTAAAATTCTCTACACCATTCTTAACTGTCGTGACGCACCTCTCGAAAGTATGAAATAATTCTGATTGTATCTCGACACATTCTTGACAGTCTGAACTGAGGATGCATTTGTCTCGACACATTCTTAACTTATGATAATTGTCTGAAAAAGTCTCAACTTATTTTTGATGGTTTGAATATGTCTTGATATATTCTCGACAGTCTGAACAGAGTCTGAATATGTCTCGACATATTCTTGACAGTTTGAACAGTGTCTCTATATATCTCGACATATTCTGGACAGTTTACACAGTGTCTGAATATGTCTTGACATATTCTGGACAGTCTGAGCATGTCTCGACATGTTCTAAACTGTTTGAAATGGTCTGATACTGTCTTAATTGTATGAAGACAAATGAAAGAGCACTGATTTAAATTGTAACATAAATTTCTAATGAAGTTGCAAATTTTAAGTAAATTAGAATAGAAATTAATTTATTAAAATAAGGAAAATTTCAAAAACTCATAAAAATGGTTTTCTTACTGCCAACTCATACCATTAAATATGTGCGCAATATATAAGTACAACAGGTATTGAATCATCTTATGCATTTATCCAGAGGGCCAAGGTCACAACCTAAATAAAAAAAAAAATATACCCAATCAGGAAAATGGATACGTTCTATGTAAAAGTTACATATTCTCACCAAATTATAAACCATTCGATATTTCCATGCCCTTTGATGTGCAGTAAAATCATGCTATAACTGCTTTTTCTATATACGAGTATTTCAGCTGTCCTAGAAATCATTTTAGCTAGCACGTTAAAATACCTTGCTAGAATTAAGCAGAGAATGTACGCATTTATTTCACACGAATATGATCTTCCGTCTGGGCAAGTAATGATGGGGGCGCATTCAGTTTTAAAATCCAAGTAATTACTCACATATTCGGAACATATCTATATTTTGGGTCTGTTACAACCCAAAACATTCCTGAATAGTTTGAGGACCATAGTTTCAAGTGTAATTTTTAATCACAATACCAAGAATTTAAATTGAAATTAAAAAAGAAATAGAACTTATTTAGGCTATTCAGTAAGAAGTCTCAGGAGGGTATCTGAATTATTTGTCACAAGAGGGACAATGACCAAGCAGTGTGCATAGTCAATTTAAAATCTTGACAACAGAAATTTAAAGATGTCTGCACTAGTTCCTAAGTTTCCCTCCTTATTAGCTTGTCTCATAAAGCATTTCTTTTTATTTGCAAATATCAAAAGTATTCAAAGGAGAGGGTGGATCCTCCTACAAAGGACATGCATTAAATTTTTATTTTTCAAGGATTGGGAAACAATTTATCAGCATTACCAAATAGGGAGAGCTGATGAGTCACCAAGGGTGTTATATTTGTATATTCTATGCATAATATATGACACTGCTTGAATATTGCACTTGTACAAAGAATGAATTGGTGAATAGGTTTACTTGAGACAATATCACTTACCTGTGACAAACTTTGTTAATCGGAGGTGTTCTTAATGCTTGTGTTTATTCCTGTATACATGTAGTCTAAATCTCAAAATTGATTGCAGAAAAAAAATGTAAAATATAACTCAAGCAAATTATATATGTCTTTATATATTTTAGGAAAACATTTCATATTAAAAAAGGTATATTATCTGTAAATAGTTTTATCCATTAATAGATATATTTACTATGATAAATGTTGAAAAACACAATTTTTCTATGATTGCGAAGATAATTAAAATACATGCAAGTATATGAATGATGCAAATGAACATTAAAGAGTTTGTAATTTACCAGGGAACACCACAAAATACCCATATATTAACATTTTGGCATTATGATAAGTACACTTGTAGGTATGTACTTAATACATTGATTTTTTTTAGCAGCAATTGTGTTTTCAAAACATTTTGTAAAAAAAAAATCCTAAAAAAGTTGCCAATCCGACTGAAACTGAAGAACCATATTTTTTCCATTGCATTTTTATTTTTTTATTTCGCTTTATTTATTTGATGAATTATTACTGTTATCGAGGCCACTTCATCATGGTTTTGTGACATTTTTTAAAATAAAATGCTTTTATTTATAACATAAGTATTAAATTTAAATGTAAATGGTGATTTTACATAAATGTAGAAATATACCACAATTCTGGGAAAATAAGCTAAGAAAGTAGCTTAAAGCAGACAAGATAATATTAGAAAATAGATGAAAAAAAAGAAAATTCATCAGATGACGAGAAATTTCCAATTTCTATTCAAAATTAAGAATACCTCAACATGTCAAAAGTTATAATGCATAATGTTAAAAATATTTTTTTAAGAATTTTTCATGCATATTTAGACTGTCGAGAATGTGTCGAGAAATGTTAAGACAAAATTAATACAATTAAGAATTTTTCAAGACATTTCAGACATAATGTAGAATGTTAAGAATGTCGAGAATTATATCAAGAATTTTTCATGCAAATTCAGACTGTCAAGAATGCGTCGATAAATTTTAAGACAAAAATAATATAATTAATAATTTGTCGAGAAAAAATAAGCACAGAATCAGATATTAAAGAATGTCGAGTAATTTTTCAGACAAAATCAGACAAAAATGGTTAATTCAGACAATTTGACTTTTGCAGTGTCACAAGCGAGAATAATAAATGTTTTATCAATACGAAAACAGCTGTTATTTGTGTATCAATTTTTATTGGTTGAAATCTTTGAAAATTGCCTCCAAACAAATAAAAATACTTTCACCATTCCTAGTAATTTCGACAAAATATAACAACTGGCTTTAATTTGTGATCTAAGTTGGTGTTTTATTACTTCGATCTATTTGCTGTGTAATTTTGATTTTTTTTCTAAAGAATAAATAAATGTCTTATTTATTTTTTTTTCTTGCAGCAGGAGAAGTCAAAACCCTGTAAGATTTGTGATTTGGTCATGCAAGTTTACAAGGAATTCAGTGACAAGAATGACAAAGACGATTTTTGTCAATGATAGTCAAAGACTATACTAAAGAAGAGTTGAAAGATTTGATACCTGCCATTGATAAAGCCAGAAGACATGCAAAAGAGGATGGAAAAGGTAATTTTGCGGCCAGAAAGTCAAAAGAACACAGAGGATTTGCCTCATATTTCAGAGTTCAATGGTCCGTCAACATTAAAATTAATTAAGTTTTATTTCCAAGTTAATTTCTCAGATACTATTTATTCTATGATCATGTCAAATATTGTTGTAATCTGTTTTTGGAAATAGGCCAGCATTTCAACTGTTATATACTAATCAACAAAAGAAACGTCCACCTACTGGGATCCTCAATATATTTTCTGATAGGGGTGATAGAACTAAAATTACCTTTCATACTTCGCAAAAAAAACAATTTTTATTCGTTCCTTGCATATTTGTTATGACCAACTTTAGTCGGTGCTTATGAGAAACATTTTCCTCAGCAGTTCTATAAAAAAATAAGGTCAAGGTCGAATTCTTGTGTTTTGACGTTTTTCAGTTTGACGTCATAACTTCACCCGTATTCCAAAATTGTTTGTATTCGAAGAAGTTCGGATAACTCAGTGATGATTTCTAAGAAATTAAAGTCTATGTTCACTTAAAATTAGGTCAAACTGCAACGAATACTCCAACAGGTCAAAACTGCAAAATCTTATTCAGTACGTGAGAGCCTCGTTTTCGAAAATTCGTTGAAGTATCGATTATTTCAAAATGGCAAATTGTTTGGAATCATTCAATGTGTCAATGTTTGTCTTGTTTGTCAAAAATATCCTTTCGATTCTCTTCACTTGCTCATTATGTCGTGATTCGGTTAGCGGAAGTTCTCTTTATTTTTAACGGAAGTGTTCTTTTCAAGAGTAAAATTAGAATCGAACATTGCTAAAGATTATAATCAATTAAAGAGAACAAACATAATGCTTTTATTTTAAATTATATTCCACAAAGAACGTGAGTGGGCGTTTCTTTTGTTGAGTAGTATTGTTCAATTTGAATTAAATTTTTGCTTCATTTATTAGTTGCATTTGATACTGAATTCTTTGTCCAATTATCGCATGTCCAAATTTTTCATAAGTAAAACTATGGTAGGTTCATCAGAATGGTTTGAAAATAGGTATGCAGCTTACGCATGATCTGATATATTGTTTATGTAAATTTGCTAATGGTAGCTCATTAGCAGTTCAAAGGAATGATTGACATAGACATTTGAGATTTTCTAGGATAGCATCACGGCTAAGGAAAGTTGCATTGGGTATCTTGGCTGGAAACGTTTAACGTAATGGTCAGATGATTATAAACAAAAATATTTCGAAAATCTTATGTGACCAATAGCCACCAGGTGAGCGATACAGGCTCACATGTAAGCCTCTGGTTCTTCTACACATTTCAATTTTTTTCAGGTGTACCACTTCCATTTAAAGAGAAGTTTGTAGTATGAACAAAGACAAATTGGAGCATGCATTAGATCTCTTTTTAATCCTGTTTTTCACCAGGTTTGTTAATTTTACCCTACTATACATCTGGTAGGGATAATGAACATTAGCCAGAAAAAAATGGTCATTTGCAAAATTAAGATATGGATTGTTATTTTCAAGAAATGTGAAAACTCGGCTGATTTACTCTCAAATTTAATAAAATCCAGAGGACTTTATGTAAGTTTTGTGAGTAAAAGTCTTTGATTAGGTCTCATAAATGTCATAGAAATATTCTTTCACATGTAGTACAATTACGTCAACATTACAACTCTTTGAAATAATTTGCTTTTTTGGGAATTCCTTATATAATGTCATTACACAATGAGGAAACCATACAAATAAGGAATTGTATATACAAATTGCATATTTTGCTTTTACCTGAATAAGCTTTTAATACCCGCCTTTGCCACCATGACAAAAATATTTATTATAATAGGATTAAGCACTCATTTATAGGAAACTATCTATGTATAAACCCCGGCAGCTCACTAGCAAACTGAGGAGTTTGTGAATGAGGTGTCATTGTTTATACATACATATTTTCCTAAAAATCCTTATAATTTCAATTTTGTACGTTAAAAACTGCGTGATCCATGTTAATGATGTCTTTCTTTTCTGTACTATATTTTTTGCGAAGCGGATTAATGGGCAAACGGAAATGTCGTTTTCTATTCATGACGTTGACCAATGAAACCGAACGTTACAATTACATATATAATAATGATTTGTTGAAACACTGATTACTGGTAGATTGAAATTTCAGAATACCATTAAAGATAAGGGATATCTTCCATGAGTGTGAGAAATTTCGTCTTTTCCTGAGTGGGGAAAAAGAAAAAAATCTCTCACAAGTGAAAAATATCTCTGTAAGATATAGGAAGCTTTTCCTTCAGTAAAGATTACAAAATTTACAGCGATCAAACCAAAGAAAAGCTTAACTTGTCATTCATTGTGGAATTTTCTTCTGTAAATATTTGGAGGGGGATTATGAACTCACTAGAGATGAAGCGAGGGGATATGCTGCTGTTTGTTTTGCCTTTTTAAAACAATTGGCACTACTACGGCTGAAGCAATGAAATTTTATGAATGGGTGTGGGGTGAAGAGGGATAGTTTATTTGTGAGCATTACTAAAAACATGATTAAACTTAGTTCTAATACTTGTACTTTCAGCGCTCATGTACAAAGAAAAGACAAATGCTGTACACATTGCATTCATTATGCTTTGAGTGATCCTTTTGATGAAAAATTTCGTGAATTATGTGATGATAACACCCATGACATAACATGTGATAGATGTGACCTGTTTCCAAAGACCATTGAAAAGATTAAGAAACTGATGAAAACTTTAAAGGTGAATACATGTAAATTGTCAGATCATCGTATAAATTTTACCAGAATCGAAATGTCTTGCAACAATGCTAATTTGGTGTCTTTGGGAAAAGTTATAGTGTTAAATTTTAGTTTTTTTAAGTTTTGCTTTTTAAAAAAAAAAGTAAACTGAACTATTTATTGGAATTTTGGATAGAAACACAGAGTTCTCTAATACGGAAAGCATATTGTTTCAGTTGATTACATTAAAAAATATCTTATTTAAGATGCACAGGTAAACAAAATGTTTCGCAGGCAAATGCATAAGGAGTTAATAACGAAGACATACTGATTATATACCTAGTTTGTTGGTATTAGAATTAGTATTAGGCAAAGCCTGTCGTATGAGCCAATAACACTATGAATCACAACAGCGATGAGTAGTGATGCAGTTAGTTTACATGACAAGCGAGACCTGATATAAATTCTCACACTAGCACACTATGCATGTTAGAAGCAAATAAAATTGAAAGCAGAGCAAATAGTAAATATCAAATCAATACTTAGGAGAAAAGCAAAACTTGAAAGAATTATAAAAACTACGGCACTCGCACCCACAATTTACCCATCTGCATGCATCTACCGCAATACATTTTATTCATCAACTTTCTAACACACTGTATTTTTTTCAGATCATTTTATTTTTTTTTGTAATTTATCTATGTCGGTGTGGCTGTTCAAGAAATAATTGTGGGGGTGCATTTTAATAAAAATTTGATTGCTTGTGGGTAAACTGGAGACTTGCACTGCCGAAAATCATAGACAAAAAAAGAAATTCTGCCATAGCCCAAAAAGTTTATTTTGGCATTTTCTTCAAATGTGCCAAATAAAGTAAAACACATATATAAACACAGCTCAAATATCACAATTTACAATTTTGTCTTTTTTTATGCCCCCATATCGATAATTGAAGGTGGGCATTTTCTCTTTGTCCTGTCTGTCTGTTTGTCTGTTTTTGCGTCTGAAACTTTAACCCTGGATATTACTTTTGAACTATGTAAGATAGACTTCTATACTAGGTCTAGTCAAGAGGAACATGAATGTAAAAAAAAGGTCAGATCAAAGGTTAAGGTCACATTGGATAAAATAAGTGAAATTTGCTGTTTTCAGATATTTGACTGTAGAAACCTTATTATTTATTCTATTGAGACGGCGATTGTTCTATGTTATTGCTAATAAAGTTGCACAACTGTAGTTTGTCGACATATTATGGAAGCATTTACCGTTTGAAAAACAAGAGGCCAAAAGGGGACAAACAGAAAAATATGAATTTTTTTAGTCAGTTTTTGCTGCATTATGTCCTTTAGTTTTCTTATAGCATGTTTAAATAGATAGATTTAACAACAGAAACCATTTCAATAAACAAGAGGCCCACTAACTTAACCTCATCTACGACATAATTCTCTTAAAGGGGGTTTCATCTGCTTCAAAATAAAGGGTTTGATTTGTGTGTTTCTATGGTAAGAAACAACTTTTGAACCATGTAAATAGACTTTTTTGATACTTGGTAAGTGTATAGGTCTTATCAAGAAGAACATAAATATGCAAAAAATAATTTGTGAAAGGTCAAGGTCTCAGAGTGGTAAAAAGGGGGTAAAATTGAGTATTTTTATATAATTTAGCATATAATCTCGGACAAATGTGATCTTTCACAAACACATCTTGTTTATCTTTTGTTATCGGAAGTTTCCTTTTTATTGGAATTTAAAGTAAGAGAAAAAGAGCTACATTCTGTGTCAGTGAAAAAAAAAAGTTAAATGCTTTTAACATTTTTTTAGCAACCATGAGATAAGCTTACAACAGGGAATTTAATTATATTTTTCATTTCATAAACCTCTTGAAATTTATTTCTGACATTTTGTCTACATTTATTATTAAAAAAATGCAATTGAAGTCCATTTTAATATTTATTCATTTTATTATCTTTAGAAAAATTTATTTATGCAATTTCATTGACAGATGATGTACTAGATGACACTTCAAGTGATTGGATTTGCAACGTCATATTGTGACCGTTAAACATGATTTTAGTCGTACTGCCTACTTGATTAACTTACAAATAAGCATATTGTGGAAGCATTTTCCGTGTGAGAAAGAAGAGGCCAAAGGGGGACAAACAGAAAAAAATATTTTTTTTTTATTTTAGTCAGATTATGCTGCATTATTGTCCTGTAGTTTTCTTACAGCATGTTTAAACAAATACATTTCACAACAGAAACCATTTCAATAAACAAGAGGCCCACTAACTTAACCTCATCTATGACATATTTATAAAGGGGATTTCTTCTGTTTTAGAATAAAGGGTTTGATTTGTGTGTTTTTATGGTAATAAACAACTTTTGAACCATGTAAAATATACTTTTCAAATACTTGGCAAGTGTATAGGTCTTGTCAAGAGAAACATAAATACGACAGAAAAATATGTCAAAGGTCAAGGTCTCAGAGAGGTCAAAAAGGGGTAAAATTGGGTATTTTCATATAATTTACAATAAAATCTTTGGCTTTGGGCAAATGTGATCTTTCACAAACACATCTTGTTTATTTTTTGTTATCGTAAGTTTTTTTTTAATAAAATTCAAAGTAAGTGAAAAAGAGCTGGATTCTGTGTCAGTGAAAAAAAGGAAATGTTTTAATATATTTCTTAGCAACCATGAAATAAGCTTTAAAATGGAAATTTCAATATATTTTTCATTTCCTAAACCTCTTGAATTTTTTTACTGACATTTTGACAACATTTATTATTCAAAAAATGCAATACAAGTCCAATTTAATATTTATTCATTTTATTATCTTTAGAAAAATTTATTTATGCAATTTCATGGACAGATGATGTACCACATGACCCTTCAGGTGACTTGGTTTGTGATGTTGAAAATGCGGATCAGAAGATTTCAGATTGGCAATGTTATGTATTGCGCACTGTTAACCAAGATTTGAGCAGTACTACCTTACTTGATTAACTAACAAATAAGCAATGCCGTTTTGTTATGGATTGCGCAATGACATTTCTTCCTTTGTCTTTTCGGTAAAAGCAAAGTGATTGGTTTGGCCAGAAAGGCATTAATTGGCACGTGACAGTGTGTATATACAAGAGTGATAACCAACAGTTAAAGAAAAGAATTATTTATAAATCATTTTACAATTTAAAGTTGTTTCTGGTTCAGTTATGATTTCCTCCCAAAAAACGTGATTTTGAGCAACTCATTATTATGAATCTTAACTTTACTGTAAATTATGAGCATATGCTAGCTAAATTAAAAGGGTATGCAAGAATACTTTAAATAACACACTCGAGTTGATAAACAAAGTATTCTCATCAGGAAAAAATGCATACTCTAAATTCAAATGACGACAATCATTCATTTGATACACCTTATTGTGTATACCGAGTTAGGTTATTCTTAGTAAGATATGCACATATTTCATCTTGTTATTTCTGGTTCAAATGTGTCCTTATAGCCAAGATGAGAAATCAATTTTGATTAAAAATTTTAAAACCTTAAAATGTTTATTTTAATGATATCAATAGACACATGATAGAGATAGGATATCCATATACTACTATTTCTTTTCAGAAAAGAACACATACTCATTGTTTGGAAGAGACTAAACAAGACTCTCAAGCTGTGGCAGTATTGTCGGAGCACACATTGAAGACAACCAAGGAACAGCTACCAGATATTGATTCTGCTTTCTTACGCGGTGATAATGCAGGCTGTTACCAATGTGGTGCTCTATGGTTTACAATTCCATCAATTAATGAGGCAACAGGTTGGTTTTTAAAGCTGTAGTTACATTAGCCTACCGTGTTTGGAAATAGCATGTAAACTACTACTCTTCAGCAGTTTGGTGTATAAAGTAGAAGATACCAAACAAACTGTATGAAGGTGGAAAAACAAGCTATTAGGTATGAGAAAAGCTCACTTTTGATGGCTTCGTTGTGACTTCAAAATGTTTATTTTGAAAAGCAGATAAAAACACTATGAGCAGTGAACACAGTGAAGGTCACTAAAAAGACACAATGATAAAGCAAAAAGACCACCACAAAGGGAAAGGCAAAACAAAACATAAATATAAAGGCAATTCCAACACATTAATCATGTGCTCCTGAAAGGTATGTTTAACCTGTTTTGCATTTGAAACTTATCTTATCATCCTTTCCCATAGTTATAACAGGCTGCCTTTCCGCAAAAGCCATATCAAGATTACCGGATATATCAGGGTTTGACCTGGATATATCAAACGATGCTCCCAACATTTCAAAGGCAATAACTTTTTTTACAGTTTTCACACAAAACCAAACAGATAAAATAAACATCTACTGAATTTGCTGTTTCTGATTAGTTATTCAAAGGAGAATCATAATTACACAGATATATAAACAAAACATTAGAAAAATCATAGAAACTCTGTCGTTGATTTATCCCGAAGAGATTTGAACTTTTAGCAATTTAGTTTCCATAACTTTTCAAATACCTTGTTTTTATATTTCTGTATTGATGACCATAATTTGTTTACAGAATTAAAAAAAAAATAAATAAAAAAACGATACATTTACATTCTTTATTTAATTAAGATTTATTTATTGTGAAAAACATTAAAAGGATATTTCTTGTCAAACATTAGATGAACTTCCATAATTACTCCAGGTCAAACTCTTGATATGTTTGGATCAACCGGGTATGGCTTTTGTGGCAGTACTCTGCATGCTGAAATAGGCGCAGGGAAAGACAATAATTTCCAATAAATGACTGTCAAGAGCCCGACCACGTATACATATCATACAGAAGTTATAAAAGTGTTGTATCAGAGTACATTTGTGACAAGTTCACTGTAAAATAATAAGAAAAAAATCACGATGGTGACTGTAAAACTTGTGTAGTGATGACAACAATAATACTTTGCAGCAACAGTTCATTGGGCATTTCTAAAAAGTTGAATTCAGGCTAATGACAAAGCAAATCATCTGACACCATTGGTAGCTTATATGGATTTGGAGCTAATCAGAAAAGAAAAAAAAATACTATTTTGAAGGTGAAATTCTATAATGGTTGAGGCTTGTCATCTATCTATTGCATAAAATGATATAAGCATAAAATAACTATAGAGTAATTAGAACCTTCTTTATTCCAGGAATTACAGTAAAAAGATATGATTTTAGCGAGAGTCAGAGTGGCAAATTATACTGCGATGTAAAAACTGCACACATGCGTTCCAAAATTCGGAATAGTGTTGATTAGGGGAAGACTGTTTTGTGCGGCGGTGATATGAAGACGGCCATTGATAGTTGTCGAGGACTGACTGGATGCCAAGCAGCCCTGTAGAGATCACCAGTACTTCAAATTTAACATCAAAAGTGACAGACTTGATGAAAGGAATATCAAAGATTTCAAATGTAAAGTTCACAGATGATGGAAAACTGACTGTTTTGAAGGCATATGGAATAGGAACTGGAAGATCAGTTCCAGCTTTAAGTTTGTGATTATCGGAAACAAGTCGTGTAGATCAGTAATCATATTGAGAAATTATTTATTTTACATTAAAAGGATTTGTATTGTTCATGATCCCTCATGTGTTATTACCTGAGAAAATAAAGAATCATTTAGGGCTTTTCAAGGAAGAAATGTACAAGGGACAGGCACGCAAGTCTAAATCTAGGTTACCACCACTAGAATTTAATTTTTTATGGTGAAGGTATAAAAAATTATATGTATATATTATATGCTATTAAGGGAATCTTCACAGGGGATACGGGCTCATATTCCCTGTCTGTGTTTATATCCCCTGAGTCATCAAGAGATATAGGACACAGACAGGGAATATGAACCGGTATCCCTGTGAAGCCTAAATAACATATCAAATTGCAGGATTCACCTGGATACTTTACTTCAACAGAATTTATGCATATATCGAATTTCCTTTGTTTGGTTTCTTAGTAATGATATATTTGTTTCTGTGAGACACATAAAACACCCTCACAAAAAATACATGTTTTTTTTTTATTATGTCTAAAACAAAAAAAAAAGACTAAGTTCAACAAAGTATATATTTTTAGAGAATTGTACCAAAATTAAAATCAATACCGAAAGTACATGTATGACTGTATGTACAAATGATCTGCCAAATGAAGTCTTCTTACCATAAAAATTGAAGGAGAAACAGCCAAGTCATATAATGTATCCTCTGCAGAAAGCCAGAAAGACAGGGGGAAAACAGTATGCACTAAACTTTTTTGTTGTGGGGCATTACATAAAGTTGATGAATTATCTCCCCTTAAAGATTTTAAACAGTAGGCATTTTACTTCATGCACATCTTCGGGTTTTAATGAGCAACTAAAGAGGAGATGCTCTGACCCATTTTTTTCATAAAACAATATTCAAAATGACGAATTGTCTTCTCTTCCAAATTTCAAATGGAAGCCACGTTTCTTGCAAATGCTAAATTTCCTTTCAAAATGCCTAAGGAAATTATATTTTTTCTTTCCAGATCACTAAAATTTCAAGCTGATTTTAAAGAGAACACAAATACAGAAGGGTGTCAGATGATGGTACACTTTCTTATACGATAGGATGTTCTGAGACTTTCAGATCATTTACTACCATGTATGGTCATTGCTTAGTTGGTACACACAAATACCAACAATGCAAAATGTCAACATTTGATGACGTAAGACTACGATGGTATAACACCTGCATGAATTTCACAGAGGGAGTTGCTACGCTACAACTTCTATGATTATACTTCTTCAGAGGAATCCTCAGCAAAAATCGTAGAAAAAGGACAGAAAACATGTGCGTTTTCGCGAAAAGGTCAAACAATAGTTGAGGGAAATATTCGAGGAAGGTGAAAGAACTGGAACTAAATTAATTCAAGTGCAGTATGCAGAAACATGAGGTTTATGCTAGAGGATGTTATAAAAAGTTCATTCCTCAGGAATATTTTCTGAACCTTCCCAGATAACATCCTATTTTTCTACATTAGCTGCTGAAAATAATATGTCAAGTAAAGCAGCAGAGGACATTGACAGTGCCATTGCTTTGATTGGAAAACTTGAAGATATAGAAGAAGTTACATCATTGCTTTCTTGGCCACCTTTGAACTCTTCCGTTCTCATTTCAATTGTACTTTTTTACGTTTGTCAGGCCATTCAAAATGAAAAGATTGTTTCTAAAGCCTCCCCTGCATCAGTAAAAATGTTGCAAGTCAAAAAAAAAATATTTCATATTTACAATTAGATTTTTTTTTATATTTTGATTCGTCTTAAAATCTACAAAACATAATTCTGAATACCTTCGTTTCCTTCTCCTTTCTCAAAGCAAAATATATGATAACCCTTTGAGTATTCAAGTCCTTGTCAAGGACATACTGAAAACAAACCTAACAATTTTAAGTTTGAAAGATCAGAAAAATGTCTACATTTCTCAGAAAAGAAGTGCTGGAAGATTATCGACAAAGCGTGTACTTGCTCGATCTGTTTTCCAAAATAATAAAGAAAATAACAAATTAAAAACTACCACACCGAATCAATATAGAAACTGCAGGGCTTGAGAAACAAACATTTTTTTGAATGACCTAATATTTTACATGTATATGTGAAGGGAGACAAGTTTATTGAATTATCAGTTATACTTATGAGTGTGCTCATTTATTGACTTATTTATTTATTATTCGCTAAAATGCACATGTTCTCTTCTCATTGCTATGAAACAAATTTATAAGCTATATTTTTACCAAACTTTGACCAATAAAAACTTATTGCAACCAAGCTTGGCCAAAATGGTTTTTAGGTGGTCCACTGCAATAAAAATGTCTCTGGATAACTCTTATCCAGATGGCCTTTGGTGAATTTACATTAAAATTGGACCCTATGGTAAAAACATTCAAAAATCTTCTCTGAAATGGCTTTGCTAGTTCCATAGAAAGACACCTGGTCACAATAGTCTTTAATAGGGTCCCTGCAAAACATTTGTTTTTATTCCTTGCCCGCTGACGATAGGTTGCATAGCATTTCACCTGTCTGTCAGTTACAAAGCCCATGAACCTTTGGAACTAGAAGTCATATAAAAATAAGCTTTTATCCAAATATGCATATTGATGATGGTATGAAATTTTGGTTAGCCTGACCTACATTTTATGCATTAAGGTTTGTATTTCGTTTACATAAGCAATATGCAACTTCTTTGCTAGTTTCAGCTGACGAAAATGACTTTTTTGAGGAAAAACAAATTGGTAAGGGGATTAGTCGTTCTTTCCGGCTGCTTTTTTCCAAGTTCAAGTTACACTTTATCCAAGGTGGAAACAACACTTACATATCAGAAAGCATGAAAAACATTCAAAGATCTTCTCTGAAACTGCTGGACCAACATGATCATTTGAACCAAATTTGGCCATAATATTCATTAGGTGTCTTTCACAATTTTTTGCAATGATTGAAATTACCTGTGTGTAATCAGAATTAAAAGTAAAATCTAGGCATGCCTTCTTTAAAGTTTCCATAGGTAACTTAATAAAAACAAATGTTGACAGATTGCTATCAAGCCAATTAAAATCATTTTCAATTATCATTAGTTTGCTTGTTTACAACTGATATTTGTATATATGGTCATATCTTCAAAACGGCCAGACCGCATATTGTATGTTGCATGCACATTCTTTTCTGTATGTTCAACCTTTAGATTGTCCGTTCTGTAAATATAAGCATGTTTGTCCATTAGGCCGTGTCTGTTTTTTTTCTTTGTTTTGCGTCAACTCATTTTCTGAAAACCTACCAGCCAGCAAGGAAGAAAAACACACACAGAAAAAAAAAACACAATATTTTGTGCACATGTCAAGATTTTCTCATACATGGTATGGGCACTATGTACCTGAATATAAATGTTAAATCATTTTTAAAGGGTTGAATATAACAATATACTCAAGATAAAAGCTGTCCTAAATCTGAATTTGGTAAAATACAACAAGCTCCAATTTCATAGACATAATAGCATGAATAGATGCTTCTTGCTTTTGGTACTAAATATGTGCATATAAAACAAATATATCAACGACTGCTTTAAGAAGCTAAGGGGTAGCCTTTGGTTCATGCCTTAGATCTTTTATTAGGTTGTCTTTTTGACAAACTCCTCAAGACAAGCTAAATGGATATTGAGATAATGAGGCATGTGTCATATATATAGTCTGCTGTATTTTGTAGGAACAAGATTTCACAAGATAGTATGTATTCTCTGTGTGTAAATAATCACTATGACATAGCTATAATGAGCTTATTATGAACACAACACATATAGGGTGGCAGGGTACAACTCCAAATACTGAAAGTAAAGCTTCAAGACCAGATGTCAATTCGTAATATACACAATCCAGAAAAAAAATGTTTTCAAAATTTCCATTTGTACCGCAACGAAAAAAACAGTAATTAGGAAGTGGATAAGTGAAGGACATTACTACAGCATTTGAATTGGAGGTGTTTTACAAAGTGCCATAGTGAGTTTCAAACTACACATTTAATCGCTAGAAGCAGAACAGGAAGAAAAATGCTGTGTTCAAGAGTAAAGACCCACAGACAGATGGACGGACAAGAGTTAAACTGTACTACCCCTTACATGTACCTTCGAAATCCGGTTATAAAAATTAAATCTGACAACCATTGACAAAATTTTGCAAGATTATGTATACATGTAAATTATATAGTGTCCACCATGAAATACTGTCCAGCCTCATTATTGTGTGGAATAAAACACTAGAGTGATTACTTTCAGTCTCCAGAGATGGTTTTCAACACAAATTTACAACACCAGGCCACTATTTCACATGACACTCTTCTGGCTTACACTCATTCATCAGAATTAGCACCAAATTCCATGGATACATAGGAGGCCCTTTGCTATTCATTAAGACATCAAAATCCCTTTTGATCATGTTGATGCGTAGACTAGTCACTTTTTCATTGATTCTCATTACATAGGAAACAAAAGATAAAAGCCTTCAAATCCGAAGATACTTCGTTTATCTTACCAAATTTGGTTGGAGACGAGAAACATTTTATTGCCATTTATTAAAGATTTTTACTGATCATGCTGATATTGTTTTTGCACCTTTATACCTTATGTTCAAGTTCACAGGCACTTGTTTCATGAAATATGTCAATCCCTCCCTCTCTTCTTCCACCTTGAGAGGGGGGGGGACTGACATATTTTATGAAACAAGTGCCTGTGTTCAAGTTCTCCTTTACGCGGACAAATTATATGTAGACTTGCCAAAATAAGTGCCGGTAATGTGATGGGCAAAAAAGGGAAAGGGTCTTTTGACAGGAAGACATACATTATTTCCAGTGATACTTCCAATAATTTATGCACCTTTTGTGCTCATAGGTTTGAAGTTTCCACCAGGCATGTTTTCTTTTCTTCGGGGGAATATTTTGTAAGGGAAAGAAACTAGTTGCGGTATAGCATTTATCTCCGGTATATCAAAATTTCAATTTTTTTTGAAAAAACGAAAAAAAAAAAACGTTTGTGTTTGTTTTTGCCACAAAACCGTCAAAAACTTACCCGCACGCGAACGCAAAACAGAGAAAAACACAACTTTGGCCTTAAAGTATGCTGTTTGTCTATCAACATGTTGCGGATATCTATAATATTAAATTCAATAACTTACTTAAGTCTGCAAAAACAATGTCGTTTATTTCTTAAAATTGACGTACACTTAATATCAAACTCATCAAAGATGCCAAATTTTAAGTGGTATATCTCTCGTAATTTTGTAACCAAATACAAGTCCAGATATAGCTGACTTTAATCTAATATGAATTTCACGAAAACAGTTGACAATTGTTATGCCATCATACTAACATTTTTGGTTTTAATTTACAAGTCCAACACAACCATTATGAAGGCATAAATGAGATGCCCAATACAACCCAAACTAAAATTGCGGTTTTTAAAGATGATTATATCAGGGGTTCATCCTTAGCCCCTTTTTAATAATAATAAAAAAAACCTTTTACACGATATTTTCAATAAATATTGTATCACATTTTCAAACTTTTCCGTTTAAGCTGGTATCTACAACAGCCAGGGGTTAAAATTTGTTACTGTCTTGATATTGAACTTTGTTCTTTATTTAAAAAAAAATGTTCTGCCTTGTTTACCTCGGTTTTCTGAACAAATTGATGACTTCGTCCTGTTACATCATTTCATGGAATTTTAATTAAGCTTATTATGTTCTTGTCACATGCAACATTTCTAAAATTTCCAGAGCAGGAGATTCTGTTATTGAATATCGTTAAAGATTTTTGACTGTGGCTGTTGAGGGCAAATGGTTAAGGATTTTTGACTGAGTCTGTTGAGGGCAAATTAAATCATGCAATATAAGCACAAACAAGACTTGACTATGAGGTATGAGCAAAGCTCATTGTTGAAGACCTAATGGTGACTTCAAGACTTCAACAATAAAATCGTTGTTTCTTTGCTTGTTTTTTCCATGTATTTTGTAGAAACTCTGTCTCATTTGCATTTACTCCATATCCATCATTCACCATTTGTGACGGGAGTTTCTCCTGTTTCTCCTGCAGTGTAGAGTCCGTGAAAAGATTCCCCGTGCAAGATATGTATGCTCTCTATATAATTCATTCATGGGGTACTTATGCGTGAGAGAATTTCTGATATGGATATACTAGTCATATTTTCAAATTTTGGCATTTATTTTTGTAATTTTGAGAACTAATTCTGACCACCTGTTTCAAGTGCCTAAATCTCAATATTTTATAACGCAAACTTAAAAGTGCCTTGTGTTTGTCTATATGTTGTAATCGTCCACTAGCTCAAGACAGTAGTGTTTTTGTCGGGCAAAGGGTGACAGTAATTGTAGGAGCATTTTGACAGTTTAATTTATGTTTTGTAACAATCCCGCACCCATGACCAATGAATTCATGGATGTAGCTTTGCTCACAATTAGGAAAGAATTCCGCTAAAACCGGTGCGTGCTACGGGTCGTCTTGAACTTACTTTGAGGTATGACCAAAGCTCATTGGTGAAGGATTCATGTTGACTTCAAGATGAAGAACCACAAAAAAAAGCGTTCTGCCTTTGCTTGTTTTTTTTTACCATGCATTTGTAGAGACTTAATCCCATGTGCATTTACTCCATATACTTTCATTCACCATTTAACACTAGCAACTCAAAATAGTATTAATAACATGTACGAACTCCGTCAAATCAGCTTTATGGACAATATCAAAATGACATTAGCTGTCGGAATATTTATTCCGAAGTGAAATGTTCGATGTGGCTTCTATAAGAGAAATAAAAAAAAATCGAACATTTTAGTAAAAAATGTAGGTTTTATTTAAATAAAGCTTACTCCATATGAACATTAACATTTTGAAGGCTGTCAACAAAATGTATTTTTCGCCTCGGTGCAGTTGACATTCAAAACATCTAATGGCAACGGATGATAGTGATTGTAAGAGCGTTTTTCTAGTTTATTTTATTTTTATTGACAATCCCGCATTAATGACCAGAAACGACATGGATGCAGCGTTGTTCGACAATTGGCAAAGAATTCCGCTCAAACTGGTAAGGTGCAATCTTTGATTAACTATGAGGTATAAGCAAAGCGCATTGTTGAAGGCCTCGTGATCAAGAACAACAATAAAAGCGTTTTTGCATTGCTTGTCGTAACCATGTATTTGTAGAGACTTTTTATCATGTGCATATATTCCATTTCGTTTCATTCACCTATTGCATCATCATGGTAGATTAGACAACCATATTTTGGAATATAAACAAGTTTGCAGCGAACAGCCAACCATTATATCAGAACCTGGTGTTTTCCATGCCTTGAAATTGAATTATTTTATCGAAAGCCTTATATCTTTGCTTTCTTGTTTTTGACATCACCTTGATTTTTTTCTATTTAGCTTGTCTTTTCTTCTTTTAGTATTTCGCTTGGTATCTACTGTTATGTTACTTTAGCGTTTCGATTTATTTTTTGGTAAAGTGGATGATGTCAAAAATATAACTCATTGAACCATGTTTTAATTACTTTTTTCTCATTCTTTCCTTTCCAAAGAAAATGGTGTTAGAAATTCAAGCAATTAAATTGTTATTGCTTTTTTAACAATATGAAGTGAAAGAAAATATTAAAGTTCATAACAGGGTTTATTTTACAATCGACTGATATCTTTCAAATTAGTCACACATTTACCCTCGATTTAAGTTTAAGTAAATCTATCGCTATATGGATTTAACATCAAATTAATCTTGGAATATACTGTGTATAATGCACTGAAAAGGAAACTGAATTTGGACTGTGTACATGAAATTCTTAAATTGATGTTCAATCCTAATATTCTTTCTGAATGAATTTTTTTAACTATCCATGACTGAAATTAAATATTCAGTCAACTAAGAGAATTTTAAGATTTTTATAATTTACGGATTTGTAATTTTTCATGTGACTTTTCTAATAAACAATAGCTTATGTGAAATTGAAAGCAGCTTATTTGATAAATTAATTGAGAAATGTTAGAGAACGACATTAGAATCAATGTCTTATCTAATTCAAATCGGCCAAGAACCTCCTCCCATCTAAAAATTATATAACGGTCGTACCTACCAACATATGCGCACACAACACAGGGTTAGTAATAGATTTTGTGATGTTTATTCGAAAAGAAATGCGTTTCGTTATTCTACTACTCCATGGATAGATGTTAAAAGGCAGATGTATTCACGTTTTACCTCTCTTGTGTGTTTGTGTTTGTCGGATGAAAAAGGTAAGGCAACAATGGGAGAAGGGAGAAAGGAACTGGACAAATGAACCTATATTTCACACTTATTGGTTACGGAAGAGCTTATTTTCAAACAGGGACGTTGTCACAGAAACAGATGAGTCATGGATATGTTCAGCCGTTGTTACTTTCGTCAATTAAGAAATCTTATGGCCGTAAAGGCGACGTCAGGGATAAATATGAGATATAAGTGGCTTGGACTCCTGGATTGACCCACAGACAATTTGCAAGTTGATCGATACAAACACGAGCAGGGCTAACCGTCCTGAACAACTGATGTCACCCTCTTTTTATGGGTTCACACTTTAATCCGTATTTAACATTCTATGTACATTTCATTTGAGAAAGACGTTAATCATACAGCAAATACATGAGGCAAAATGCTGTCCACTTTGGAAGACATATAATTATGAACAATATCAACAAAACTGTTTTAAAAAGTTGTTGCTTCATATTTTGACCATTGCTGCTTCCAAGAATAAATTTGAATTTAAATCAGTCAGTGTCCTATGTTGAGTATGCTCTAACTGGTGGCCATCTTGACTGAGAAAGGAACATGAAATTCACAAACTTTGCAGGAGACCTTCAAAAACGTTTGTGTGACTAAGAATGAATCTAATTAAGCCAAGTTGTTTCATCAAGAGTTTGAATAGATGTCACATAGGTTTCCTATTTAAAAGAATGTTCATCAGATTGATGAGGTACGAACAGGTAAATCCGATTGGCTCATTGATTTCAAAAGATTTCGTGCATCTACCGTAGGATCCCTACGTTAAACTATGTTAACCACTTGTGGTCATCTTCGATAAGGTGCGGCAACACCGGAAACAAACTTATATGGGCTGTTAGGGCTAAATTTTGTTCCCATTCCCATCGACAGAATAGTTTTAGAGAGATGTTTGACATTTTCTATTCGGATTCAATTTTAAAATATAATCCCACATTGTGGCCATCTTGAAAAGAGTATGACCCCAAAAAATATTGAAAAATAGAACATATTTCAATCTTTTCTCCGAAGGATCCAATGTTTAACTCTGTTCCCGTTGGCGGCCATTTTCCATTATTGCGTAAACCTGAAAATAGAACTTTATGAAGGCTACAATGCAAGAGCTTTGACAATTTTCCTTGAGGGCCGAATGTTCAACAAAGGTTCGTGATTTTTGAAAATGGGTATAGCATGTATTTGAAAAAACAGCTTTTTTGAGATATCCACCCAAGGGAGCTAGTAGACAAGAGTCACTACAAATAAAGAGGCACTATTTTATATAGTACTATTTTCGAGGTCTGTCAAACATTGGCGTATTGTAATAATGTAGTGCCCCCAGACAATATTATGGCTTTCAGATTTAACACAACCTGGGCACACAGAAGCTATAGTTAGTCGTCATATAAGTGGGAGGTTAATGCATTATAAAACCTGGTTTAACCCACCATTTTATTTATAAAATAAGGTTCCAAGTCAGGAATATTACGACTTGCTAAAAACGTTCTGCGTTGGATTGCGTTTCCCTGATTCAGTCGAATGTTATACGAATTTTCCTTACTGGTCTCTTCCTCTGATCGATTCGGACTTTTGTTGTCACTTTTATTTGTTCTAAATGGCGGGGACTTTAAAAAAAAGATATGTGAATGTGATTTTCCCTAGTAACAGTGTTAAACTATGGGCATAAAGTGAACCTAAAAAACTAGATTCTTCAATGGGCGATCCGTTGAGAAAAAATACCTTTGAATGAAAAGTCAAAATTGCGCAAGACAGAACGGTGGGCAACGGACTTAAAGTGATTGCAACAGCTCACCGTAGCTATAGCCAGGTAATCTGAAGAGATTTGACTTCCCATTAAAAGGAAGTATAACACAAGCGTTTGCTTATTTATGTATTTGAAAGCAATATATTGTCTCCGTTTCCTACTTTTGTCTCGATACGCCTAGGTTATGCATAATTATTACAGTTGCAATATAATCACTACAGACTTTTTACAGTCATCATGAATTGACATATAAAAAAGGCTGTAGAATATCACTAGAACAATGGAGTGAAATTTACAAAATTCGAAGTCCAAAGACATGGCCAAACAAATAACACGGAAAACAGTGACGCTAGACATAAAACAATGACGCTAGATAGATACAAAGCACAAAAAATAGAAATAACAACATTCAAAACAAAGGCACTATTGGTGTGAACTCAAGTGATACTGAGAGTGACACAGGGTGCTCGCGAAGGGTAAGCATGTCCATGTCCTGCTCTGTTAACAGCACTCGTCACACTGTGAGTAAAACAATCCAGGAAATGTCAAAGTCGTTAGTCAAATCCGGGAAGAGGTGAATCTAGCTGAAAATGTCCGCTTTCAATTGGGATACTGACACGTCATATCTTTAAAATGATGTTATTGTGATGACCATTATTATTTCACAAATCGTAATGTTCATGTAATAGTTCTTCAACGCGAAGTGACATATTATTTTGATTTTATGTTTTAGAATTTCACCTTTCAGTATTCGTTTGCGGATTCATCCAGACAACCGCGTATGTAAGCTTTAATGTAGATTAATATTAATGACAGTTTTTAGTAAAATAAAAATCATGTAATCTAATTAGAAGCGTGAAAAATATAGTAATAAACATACATTTGAACTTGCATCTAACAAAAACAAAATGTTCCAAGACTAACCACTATATTTTTACCCACTATACCACCATCGTTATAACATTAACATTACAAAGATGTAGAAATAATTTGTATTCAAAGTTTCGTTTCATTTCTACAGCAGAAGGCTCTCCAGTCTGTATACTTTGAAGACTAACTAAACATGTAATGAATGAATGCATATTGTTGTTTCATTTTTCCGTTTGGCCTAAATCTGTATCGCAAATGAAATAACATTATTTATAATTATGCTGAAAGTGATCGTCTTCAACGGCATGAAAAAATAAAATACGCGTTCGTTCACTTAAAGGTATCAACATATTTACAAAAGTGGGTCATAACATTGTCAGACACCAATGTTTAATATATGAATTATTTTTTTAAGTAAAATGAGAATCATGTAATTTGGCCGGGTATTTGAAAAAAGAATATTAATATCTACCATCATTATCCAAATGATACAAAACTAACCTCCACACTATCACGGCTACTGCGTCGCCATTACAAAGGATGGAAGATGAGTTGTATTTTATGTTTTGCTTCAATTCTCCAGCAGAAAACACCCCAGTCTATAAAATGTGACCTGATTATAAACTTCAAAATGAACAAAGTAAATAGCACACAAAATTACAGTTAATATTTCGAGACCTGCCCGTCTCTTCTTCAAAACACAATAAAAAAGTAAAAACAATCAAACAAAACCTATTTACAAAGACTAAACTACGAATGTTTATACAAAATATCGAGAGCTACATGTTGGATGCTGCTGTTTACAGATTTAACATGAGAAGGGAAAAAGAATTTTGTCAGTATCCGTACATCGACTTTATAAACAATACACTTAAACAATATCGTTTAACGCCAAATGAGCAAAACTTCAGCCATGTCAGGTAAAATGGGTAGGGGCAGGCAATTTAGTCAAAGTATATTTTGTTTTTTTTCAAATTTTTATATTCAAACTGGATTTTAGCATTTCTATCCAGGACTTTTCTTTAGCCTGCCTCTGTGTGTCTGTCCACAATCGATTTTGGTCAATTTGTACTACTTGCATATGTTTCCAGTCATGATCGGTGGAATTGAAATGTAATGCAGTGGCCTGTGATCTTTCCTTTTTCCGAATGTGGTCACGGTGCAAGTTAATACGAATGTTGAGTGAATTTTTCGTTTCACCGACATACTGTTGTTGGCAAACAGAGCAAGTGATGAGATAGATGACATTATCTGACTTGCAGGATAAATTGGTAAATATTTTATAGGACTCGCCTGTTGCTGTTCTTTTGAATATTTTAGTTGTTGAGCTATATTTGCACAGAAGGCAACGCCTGTCGCGACATGTTGTAAACTGGTCTGTTTCAGGTGATGGTAATTTGGTTCTTACGAGAATGTCCTTCAGATTTTTGGGACGACGAAATGATACTAGAGGAGGTTCTGGAAAAAGGGCTTTCATTTTGGGTGATGCAAGCAGAATTGGCATATATTCACGGGTTATAGCTGACAAATGAGGTAACTGTGGATGGAAAGTAGTAACCAGTGGCGTCCGCAAATTTTTCTTCTTTCTTTGCCGATAATCTAGCAATTCGCTTCGGTCAATCGAAAAGACCTTTTGAACAGTTGTTCTGACATGCTTTTCTTTGTAACCCCTGTTCACAGGATGTTGGGTAAGTTCTCTGCTCCTATGTTTGAATGTTTCTTCATGCGAACAGATACGACGTATTCGGGTTGAAAGTCCATATGGGATGGCATTTACACAGTGTCTAGGATGGAAGCTACTGGGGAGTAAGTATGCATGCGAATCTGTCGCTTTAGTATGTAAATCAAAATGTATTTGACCATCGACGAGTGTTGGGGTCGTATCAAGGAATACATTTGTAGTTTCAGATATACCGACTGTAAATGGAATAAAAAAGATGGAATAAAAAAGATAACAGGAAACACCTACAATGGCCGAAAAACATAGCCACATGCCAGAAAGTAAATAGGATCTGCACAAGAAAAAACCCACAATAAAAATACAAAAGACAAACATAAACAATGTAAGTTTTCTAGAAGGATGATAATTATTGATGAATTCTATAAATTCGTCCAGGTGTTCTCTGGTATCAGACTATTTCATTTCGATGTCATCGATGAAGCGTAACCAGCTGTAAGGTTTATATGGTGCGTCTTGGAGCATACGTTTTTCTTAGTCTCCCATGAATATGTTTGCATATGATGGTGCAACTCGAGTACCCATGGCTGTCCCATAAAACTGAAGAAAATTTTCGTTATTGAAAACGAAGTTGTTGCGTTTCAATACAAGATCCCAAAGTTTTACAAGTGATTCTGTAGAGGGTGATTTTATCTCTCTACTGTCCCAAACTTTACGGCAGGCTTCGATTCCCTCCTCATGTGGGATGTTTGTATAAAGTGATGTCACATCTAAAGTTACCAAAATTGTGTTAGGCGGAAGGTCTTCACTCGGTGTTTTGTTAATGTAATCTGTAGTATCTTGAATAAAAGAAGTCAATTTTTTTACAAAGGGTTGCAGGTGAAAATCTAAAAAAATTGAGATTTTTTCAGTAGGATGCCCAATAGAGTTTATTATAGGACGTCCTGGAATTCCTTCTTTTTGTATTTTTGGCAACAAATAGAATAAACCAGCCCTGGGATTTCCAGGAAGAAGAAGACCTTCAATCACCCTTCAATGAATGCCAGGAGGGAAAATGGGAAAAAAAAATTGTCAGTAACTGTACATCGGTAAAAATATTAAACAAAATCAATAATTGAAGTAAATGGATGTTTCGTTAAGAATTATATCTGTAATTTAAAATGGTGTTTTTAAAAATATAACAAATTTCTTTAACACACTGAAATTTGTTATATTTCCATCCGGGCATTCATCTCGTATTACATATGTGTTAACCAGCGTCCAGAATGTAGTTCTGAATAGTTCGTTTAGATTTACTTTTGTACATAGTATTTGTTTGATTTTATTTTTGTTTTTTATTGTCTTTTGACACGGATAGTTGTCGAAATATCAACTGAATTAATTGTGTACTGTTCACTTTCGTCTATTGTTAGTTTTATTCTATGTAATATATATATATATATATATATATATATATATATATATATATATATAATAAGAATAATGTAATTCGATCAGCTATATAAAAAATAAGAAAAGATAATTAAATATATTTAAACACTTTAATATGAATCAAGACTTGATTTCTCAACAGCAAAATGTTCCAAGACTTATTACTTAAAACAATCACAGCTAAAAGGCCAACACTGCAAACATGTACAAATAAGTTGTATCACAGCTTTGTTTCAGTTCTTCAGCAAATTCTCTTATACAACAAATGATCACATTTTTGGTTCATGATTCTAATTAAATATTTTCATGATTTTATACTGTATGTAACACAGTTTCCACAGACGCTTATAATGTCAAGTAAAACATGTTCCGTAGTTATATACCAGATATTCGTTGTTTGTTTGGAGCACCACTTATGATTTATCAAGAAGACCATAAACTAGGGTATCTTACTGCTCGTTTTCCATCATTTAAATTAAGAAATAAGTTGTAATGAAATGTTAAAAAAAGATAGCAGTCAACTTCTTTTTTTATAATTAATACCCTCCTCAATCATGTGCTATGAAGATATTTACATTTAAGAATACACCTATATATAATTTTGCAATAATTGTAATATTTGAAGGAACACATTAACAACGAATACTGGGCAAACTCGAAGAAATCAGAAATTTTAAAATCAATATACTAAAACACGACAGTTCGGTTTAAACCATTGAATTTTCATAATTGTTGTGTTGTTTAATTTTTATGTTATTCTGAAGCAATGCTTTTCTGTGAATCTTTGTAAATATATCACATCCGCCTTTGTAGAAGATGGAAATTCATTAGATGCCATCCCGTTGCGAATTAAAGTGTTGGGAGTACAGCTTATTAGAGATGCATATCATATTCATATAGCATATATCTTTTGAGACACACTGACACTAAATTCTCTTAAAAATCCAAGATTTTTGTCTGAAGAGATTGTAAATTTTACAAGATAATATTTTTGTAGAACTTTCAACCGAAAATATTTGAATTAATTCATTATTTTTTGGTATGGAAATGAGAAGGGTATTTTTTTCTAATTTAATTGATCATTTATTTCATATTTAACGTACGAATATAATCTGAACTATTATTTGATGACACAAAATGTGTAGCAGAAGTTTTCTGCTCCGATATTTAAAGGTATTTTGTGAGAAAACAGTTAAAGTTAGTAGAAAATCAACATTGAGTTCAAATTAAATTATTTATTTACAATATATGATATATTATATACCTAAAATCATCGATGTGGAAATTGCTTGAGTATGTGACCTACTTATACATAGCCATTTGTTGTTGTAATCAAACAACATTTATAAAAACATATTCATACAAAGATATTGGAACAAATTGTGATTAATCATTGTATAGCTTATGCTTATTTATAAAGATGTAAGTAATAGCATCTATAGTTATTATTGGTTTCCTGCAATTGTAAACATGCATTGTTGTATAAACAACTTCTCATTGTATCGACCCAAACATCAGTCTAGTTTTTGTAATAAAATGTCCCTAGTTTCGAATTTGATCGCCAAATTCTGAAATCTTTGTAAAGCATATTTGCCATCAGTTGATTTCGCCTGTTTTCGCTGCTAGGAGTGACGAAATTGTCCCTTCAGTATGAGAGCATTTTGATACCAAAAGTAAACAATATTTGTTTACTTGTAAGGATGACTTAATAACACGCGTATATCCACCGGTCAATTCAGTGTATCGTTACACTGTTATGGGTATAAAAAATCTCCTTGAAACCTCCAGTCTTGCAAATATCACAATAACAGAAAATATTATTTATACAAGTACCAGGATTTAATTTGATATATTTTTATAAGCATGTCTAATACATGATTATATTTTATACGTTATATTGCTTAAATAACTGTTTTAAAACATTAGTACGATGCTACATAGTTGTGATCTTTGATTCCAAAAGTGATGAAAACAATGTTTGTGATAATTATATTAAGATGGATGTGTTCATTCCATTAGCCAAATTAAATAATTGAATAACCTGTTTGTATGTTTAACTTCAAGTATTGAAAAACTATGGCATGCAGGGATAAATAACTAAACTTTACAATAAGGAAATTGAAATATGATAATTCAGATTTAAAGCTTGCACAAAATGCCACATTAATAAAACAGAAATGAGAAATGAAATTGTATACTGGATATTTGCTGATTGAAGTCTGAACTTGATAGTTTAAAAACGAAAAAGTTTCACATTGTCTTATATTAAATAAGTAAACAAATTCTTATATGATTATGAATGTTCAAATGAATAACAAATAAACCGTTGAAATGATAATGTGGAATACATGGAAATATAAGGAGCACAAACAAAGTAACTGACGAAGAAAAACAAATATAATTTAAGTCATACAATGCCTATACAAATCTCTGGATCAGTAGCTTTTGGTTTCCAAATGTATCCCTAAGTATGCAGACTTAGGGATACAATTGGAAACTTTTGAGAATTAAAATAAGTAACAAGTTTATCTTTGTGGTAGGTCCATAATATTTCATGTGCAGTTGCATTGTTATAGCTACAAGTCAAATCTTTACCTAGTTTATGGCCCTGGTCCCCTAGTCAAACATGAACGATGACTTAAAGTTTTTAGCAAGCAGTATATATAGCCTGTACCAGTAGTATCTGACATGATGTTGCGGCTTTAGGAGTATGTATATAACCATATTACACCCAGATGGTGGCCATGGCCTCTCAGTTTAGTATGAACAATCACTTACAGTTAAAAGACAGTAGCCAGTTTGTACAAACTGTATACAGTGGAACCTGTCTTATCCGACATTCTGTGGGACCGAAAAAAAATGTGTCGGATAACACAGGATGTCGGAATAGTCAGGTTTACAAAGCATTGGAAAGCTAGCTTAAGGACCAATGAATAAAGTCGGATTTGACAGGATGTTGGAATACTCAGGTGCCGGAGAAGACAGGTTTCACTGTATTCCTATCCACTTGATAATTAAGATGCATTTGCTTGTTAAGGAGTACATACGGATTCCAAACCCAAATGGTGTCCCTGGCCCCTAAGTTAAGTATGAATGATCATTTTAAAGTTTTTTAGCTAGCAGTTTGTACGGCCTGTACTAGTAGTCCTATAAAACATACCTATGTCACGCCCAGACAGAGACCTGGCTTCTTAGTCATGCATGAACAACACCTAAGGTTTTGCAAACAGTAAGCAATGCAAAGGGTAGGCTAGAAATATCCTGTGTCCACAGTTTCTCATAAGTAATGAATATTTTTTTACCTCTTTTGGATTGTGAATTCCAAATTATTATTTGGTTCTAATGCTGCTGATGAGAGGTTAATCCTCGAAACACATATACATCATAATGAAATTACTGCTTAATATGCAATTTAGGCATTTTTGTAATTTAGTATCAGTTTACTCTATTTTATTAAATGTAAAAAACTAACAAAAAGTTTAAATTCTGGAATGTGGTTAATTTTTTTTTTATAACAGCAGTAAAATTTAAGTATACTAAAATTCAAGAATCTGATTATAGCAAAGCATTGAACGAATGATCGAACAGCGCAGTAATTTACGTATATGCACTGCGTATACGTGAACCAAAGCATTTTTTATCATAATTGAATATTTTTAATACATATAATCTAAATTTAGTTATTGTTTTTATTATATAGATCTTCTTATATATTTATTGGTTCAATTAAAGAATATTTTAAACTTATGAACTACTTTTTCGACGTTAATCTGCTACTCTTTACTTGAGAACAGCATTGACAACTTCTTTTGTGATGTCACTTCCTGGAGTGAAATTATGGGAAATAATTTCACAGTTAATAATCATTTTTATTTCACTGGTATATATAGTTTGCATCCCAAGAGAAAAGGGGAGATAGGCTGCATCTCACAAATGAAGGCTAAGATATCATGTCCGTCCCGATGCTTGCCGAGGGATGTTAAAAGATGTCTTAGCTTGAGAGTTTGAGATCATTCTATGTCATTTTTAAACAGGGGTTGATACTTTTCTTGAATTAATGCTCTGAAATTAATTGCACAACCACGATAAGCTTTGACTTTCACAAAGAAATATCAACAACGTTTCCAAAAAGATGATGTCACAATTGGTTTACTTGTACTGAAGCTGGGTAGAAACCTTATTTTCAGCAATTTCTTTGGTGCACAATTTAAAATCCGTGTTTCAATGTAAATCAAATAACTTGCTGTTCATGATAAATTATTGGTTGAAAGGTACATATTTATTCTTCAGTAAGAATATTAAATCAGACAATAAATCATACTGTATAAATCTCATGACAATTGGAAGTAATGGCAGACATCTTAAATTTTAGGCACGTGCTTACGCAAAGGGGTATTAAGATTATATGAAGTTAAAATTAATTCATTTTCATAATTGTAGCTATTTGTTCATACTGATCTACTGAACATATATTTAGCCTCCCTTCCCTTGCTTTCCCAGAGGCTTGCACACATATCTTTAGTTATTTGCTACCACTGGGTCGATGCCACTGCCGGTGGACTGTTAGTCCCCGAAGGTATTCACCACCCCGGTAGTCAGTACTTCGGTGCTGACCCGAAAGCCGATTTTATTTTGAACCTTGCAATATCTAAATTTTTGTAAATTTCTTTGAAAACTAAGGAGTATCTCCCTCACGCAAAGCTCTGTCCTTAGGTGATTTTGGCTTTACATTTAGATCATATTGGGTATTTGTTCTCTATCAGTTTTCAACATATTTGATTTTATGGTCTTCCAAACGTTTACATTTTATCTGCACTGAAGAGACATAAGTTGTCGAAATGCAAATATGCAGAAAATAAATTCACAGTAACTTCGGTATTTAGTTATATATAAAATGACAGAGGTGTTACTTCCAATTAACAGAAATGCATTTATAGCTAGAATAAAACTCCATTTACATGCAAAAGATTAACACCAGAATGTAAATTACTGCGGATAACATCTAGCTTCACGCATAATTGAATTGCAACTCTACAAACTAGTTTCCAAACCCTGAAGGTAATCTGATTCATACTGAACACATCTTAAAAACAGCTCATTATCTAATCTGACCAGTTTCATAACCTACAAAAATTCTATCAAACTGATTAATTAACTTCAAAGTGATAAGTTGACTGATACAGAAAGAAAACTTGACATTACAAATGAGTGATACCTGGTGGTGGTATCAAACTTTGTTCCTTTTTTCTTATTCTGAATAGATATTATATTCTAATTATAATTGTACATTTTTATACAAAAATAGCTTTTTTACGGTAAAATAGAACAATGTCGTTTTGATTTTATCTAAAAAGAGAGGGAAATCTGTTTAAAATTAGACTGCAAATTGCTTGGTTGGGTATTAATTTACTGTAAATAAGTCTTCCCAAAAATTGCTCCCTAAATCTTCATATTTTCAGGATGGCACTACGTTTTTTTTCTAATTTTGCAAGTTATAAAAGGAATACAGTCAGGTTCTATAAAATTAAGACAAGTAAAATGTATTTCTTGCAAATGATTTATAACCGATAGAAAAAAACTCTGATACTGTCCCCAACTTTTCTCTTCATTTTAATCCCTTTGAAATAGTTTAATCAGTTTCATGGATTTCTTTTATCAAATGAAACTCCTAAAGTGTGAAGAAAAATTCTACTCACTAATGACCTATAAACAAGACAGTTTACCTGGAAACATAGATAATTAACTTGGGCTACCCCAATAGATCTAGGGGTAAAGTCAGAGGGTATGCGCAGTAATATGTGTGTAAAACTTCACTATATATCATGATATAAGTAAAAGTAGATTTGCTATGTATTTACATGCAGTTTAATCTGAGATGTGTATTCTAATAGAAAAACTAATCAGAAGAAGTGGCAGGAGTAAAGGGCAGAAAAACATGTCAATAATTCATATTGGAAATTTGAAGATTGATAGAAAAAGTTGCTTATTTCCGTTGATTTTGTACTATTTTATTTCTTAATTTTAGCTTTATGTACATTTTGTCGGACGAAGAAAACATGTCAGATCGAGTCTTAACCTGATACAGTAAGTGCATAATACCTTTTCAATAATCTTGTGAGCTGATCCTGTTATAGACTAAAAATTTAAATTCAGCATATTCCATCCCTTAATGTCCAAGGTCAGTTTTCCCTGTTTTAAAACTTTAAGAATGTTAAAACCATGGAAGAGATAGGGGCGGATCTTACGGGTGTATAGATGTATGCCCCCTTTTCACATTTAAAGAAAGAAATATTGTGGAAAATTTGTAATAATCTTTAATTTGGACCCCCTACCAACGGTATTTTTGAAAGTGGACTTTGTTTCATTTCAGCTATCAGCAATATGTGTGATTTGTAAGGAGAACCCCTGCCCAAATTTTTAGCTGAGTTGAGACCAAGGCGAATTCACTTTATGATTTGATGAATGGTGTCTGTGCATCTGGGCCTCAACTTTTGTTTTTCACGTATCTTAAGAACTACTTGCATATCTAAATAAAACTTTTAACAAACATGGAGACGAGAAACCAATCGAGTTTGAGGTTTGTGCAACAGATGTCAAGGTCACAACTTCTAAAAATAGAACAAAAAAATGACATTTTATCCATTTCCGCGAAATATCTCCAGAACCACATGCCACATATGAATGAAACTTGGCACAGAAATCACTAATGACCAGATGTGTAACCTATTGATTTTGAGTTCTCTGGGACAAAGGTTGGGGTAACAACTTCTAAAAATAGAACAAAAACATGATCTTTATTTTTTCCCGCACAATATTTCTAGAACCACATGTCACATCGAAAAGAAACGAAAAGAAGACATAACATATGATGAGAGAAGGAATCTCATCGATTTTGATCTTTATTGGACAAAGGTCAAGGTCACAAATTCTAGAAATAGAACGAAAATTCGACATTTTTATGGCCTGTTACGGAAAGTCGGGGAGGGCATTATATTGTTTTACGCTTGTCTATCCGTCCGTCTGTTCGTTCGTTCATCCGTCCGTTAATACGAATGAAAAACACAACTTTTTTGTGTTTCTTAGAAAGTTTCCGAAAAATTAAATAACTTCAAGGAATTTAACTTACAATAAGTAGTTGTGCAACCACATATCTCTGTAAAATTGCAGATCTTGCCACCGAAACTGGAAAAAGGCTACATGCAAAATTTTAATGCCTCAAATTTGATGAAACTTCACAAGAAGGATGTCTAGCACTCATAGAATTGATTTTTCAGTCACAAAATCTTCAAAATAGCTGCTGTTGCTATGGAATCTGGAAAAAGAAGGGACATTCAGAGTGCCTTAAAATGGTTTGACCTTTACAGGAAGATTGGTTGGCACCTATATAATTGATTTTCGGGCTAAGAAATTCCTTTTTATATATTTTGGAAAAAGGGAGGTACATTTGTCTATGTGACTGTGTCCATACTTTCACTGTGTTAACCCCTGTACTGTGTCAACAGAAGAATCAGAAGAAGAAAACACATGAACAAGGTTCAAAATGCTCTAAAAAATGATGAATTATTTACAAACACAGAACTCAGTAATGAAGAAATATAACTTTTAGGCAAAGGATTGAAATTTATACCCAGTCCCATAACAAAGAATGGAAAACAAAGTCTAATACAAGATTTTAATGAACTAGCTCGTAAAATGAGGTGTAGATACCACTTTGATGACGGTACAAACGCTGTTAATTA
>MJUU01022861.1:114740-129700 GCA_002080025.1 Modiolus philippinarum
CATCCACAGTTGTACTGGATAAAAATAAATACATTGATATAGCATTGAGTCAACTTAATGACAATATACATTACGTAAGACTATCGGAACCACATACTATCGAAATCACATTGACAAAGTTGTAGAAAAACTACATAAATCACATCTTGTTGACGATATCACACTTAGATATATTGTGAACGAAGAAAAGAAAAGACTTAGAAGATTATATATTCTTCCCAAAATACATAAGCTAAGTATAAAAGACAGAGAGAAAATAAAAGATAATAAAGACCTACAGAAAATACAAATTCCTGGAAGACTAATAGTATCTCTCTGTAACAATCCATTAGTAAGAATCGGTCAATATATAGATTACTTTCTTTGATCAGTTATTGATAATCTGTGGACCTACACTCAGGACTCCACAGATTTCGTTAATAAAATAGAACAAATTAAAGTACCTGCGGACAGTATTTTAGCAACATTCGACATTAGCAGCACGTACACTAAGCTTGAATACGGTGAGATTATTGAAGCCGTAGAGCGAACTTGGCCTAAAATAAGATCAACTATCTATGATATACCACTACCACCTAAAGATGACTTTTTAAATATTCTTAAACCTGTACTACAAAATTACGAATTCGAATTTTATGGCCGCATATATCGACAAACTATTGATGTACCAGTGGAATCCCTAATGTCTCCTAGTTTAACGGATCTTAGAACGTTTGAAATAATTTCAAACATACTGCTTTTATTTCCATATACCAACAGCCTAATTTATTTGTCATCATATAGAGATGATGGATTTATCATATTTATCATATATAACAGAGAAGAAAAACTTATAGAATTTTCCAAATTGCAAATAGCATTCACCTTTTATTGGGATTTACATATGAATACTCCAGACAAAATATACGGTTTCTGGACATAACATTATTTAAAGGAAACAGATTTATGACAGACAAGATATAAGACATGAAATTGCATCGCAAGCCCACCGATAATACCAGTATGTAGAAAAATCGTCTGCTCTCCCATCGTCTGTCTTTAAAGGCTGTCCTAGAAATCATTTTCGCTAGCACATTAAAAATAACTTGCTAGAATTAAGCAGAGAATGTACGCGTTAATTTCACAATTAATTTCACGCGAATATGATCTTCCGTCTGGGCAAGTAATCATGGGCAGCGCATTCAGTTTTAAAATCCAAGTAATTACTTATTCGACACATATCTAAATTTAAGGTCAAGTATACGTTTTAATCCCCAGACCCTAAATTTAAACTGAACTTAAAAAATATAAAGAACTTATTCTCGTAAGAAGTCTCGGGAGGGTATCTGAATTTTTGAGACAATGATCAAGCAGTTTGTATAGTCAATTTAAAATCTTGACAACAGAAATTTATAAAGATGTCTGCACTAGTTCTAAGGTTTCCCTCCTTATTAGCTTGTCTCATATTTTTTTTTTTTTTATTCTCAAATATTAAAAGTGTTAAAAGGAGAGGTGGGATCTTCCTACAAATGTCATGCATTAATTTTTTTTTATTTATTTAGGATTTGAAAGCAATTTAAAAGCAATACCAAATAAGGAGAACTGATGAGTCGTCGAGGTGTTATATTTGTATATTATATGCATAGTATATGACACTGCTTGTATATTGCACTTGTACACACTAGTGGATCGATTTTGGTCTTAATTGGCCATTTCGATCTTGACATTGTCTTAACAGACTTAACACGATTTCAACAAAAATGCTTTCAAGGACAATCAAGACGTGTTAAGAGAATTCATTTCAGACAAGACAAATACATTATCTTGTTTGGTTTGAAGAGTCTTTACAAGTCTTGATCGTCCTTGAAAATAATTTCTTGACATATTACTGAATATCTTAACAGATCTTGACAAATCAGTGTTAAGTCTGTTAAGACTTTGTCAAGATCGAAATGGCCGTTTAAGACCAATATCTGTCTAGTAGTGACAAGGAATGAATTGATGAATAGGTTTACTTGAGACAATACCTTTCACCTGTGACAATCTTTGTTAATTGGAGGTGTTCTTAATGCTTGTATTTATTCCTGTATACATGTAGTCTAAATCTCAAAACTGATTGCAGAAAAAAATGTAAAATATAACTATAGTAAATTATATATGTCTTTATATAATTTAGGAAAACATTTCATATTAAAAAGGGTATATTATTTGTAAATAGTTTTATCCATCGATAGAGATATTTACGTCAACATTAAAGTTAATTAAGTTTTATTTCCAAGTTAATTTCTCAGATACTATTTATTCTATGATTATGTCAAATATTGTTGTAATGAGTTTTTGGAAATAGGCCATCATTTCAACTCTTATATACGTCTTCCAAATGTTTAGATTTTATCTGCACTGAAGAGACATAAGTTGTCGAAATGCGCATATGCAGAAAATAAATTCACAGTAACTTCGGTATTGTTAGTCCCCGAGGGTATTCAACAGCCCAGTATTCAGTACTCCGGTGCTGACCCGAAAGCCGATTTTATTTGGAACCTTACAATATCTAAATTGTTGTAAATGTTGTTGAAAGCCAAGGAGTATCTCCCTTATGCAAAGCTCTGTCCTAAGCTGATTTTGTCTTTACATTTAGATCATATTGGTTATGTGTCCTCTATCAGTTTTTACACATCTTTGAGGCCATACAGCTCATTAAAATTATTGCAGCTGGAGTTAACATATTTGTTATGTCTCATGTTCATTTACTCCATATCCTTTCGTGAAATATTCCCAACGTTTAGATTTTATCTGCCCTGAAGAGACATAAGTTGTCGAAATGCGCATATGCAGAAAATAAATTGACAGTTACTTCGGTATTTAGTTATTCATTATACTAATCAACAAAAGAAACGTCCTCAATATATATTTCTGTTAGGAGTGATATAACAACAATTACCGTTTTATAATTAGAAGAAAAATAACTTTTATTCGTAACTTGCATATTTATTATGACAAACTTTAGTCGGTGCTAATGAGAAACATTTTCCTAGGCAGTTGTAATTTTTTTTTTTTTTTTTGGCAGAGTTCAGCATTATCTCAATGGCGGTCGGAATTGAATTTTCATTATTTGCTGATAAAATCAATACATTATTCGTAATCTATCCAAAAAGACAAAAGTTTCCATAAAAATAAGGTGAAGGTCGATTTCTTGTGTTTTGACGTTTTTCAGTTTGACGTCATAACTTCATCCGTATTCCAAAATTTTGTGTATTTGATGAAGTTCGGATAACTCAGTGATTAATTCTAAGAAATTAAAGTCTATTTTCACTTAAGATTAGGTCAAAGTGCAACAAATGCCCCAACAGGTCAAAACTGCCAGATCTTATTCAATAAGAGAGAGCCTCGTTTTCGAAAATTCGTTGAAGTATCGATTATTTAAAAAATGGCAAATTGTTTGTAATCATTCAATATGTCAATGTTGTTTTTGTTCGTCAAAAATATCCATTCGATTCTCTGCACTTGCTAATTTATGTCGTGATTCTATTAACCGGAATTTTTTTTTTTTACCGGAAGTGTTCTTTTCAAGAGTAAAATTAGAATCGAGTATTGCTTAAGATTATAATCAATTAAAGAGAAAAAAATAATGCTTTTATTTTAAATTCTATTCCACAAAAAACATTTGTGGATGTTTCTTTTGTTGAGTAGTATAGTTCAATTTGACTTAAATTTTTCCTTAATTTATTAGTTGCATTTGATACTGAATTATTTGTCCAATTATCGCATGTCCAAAATTTTCATCAGTAAAACTTTGGTAGGTACATCAGAATGGCTTGAAAATAAGGATGCAGTTTAAGCATGATCTGATATATTGTGTATGTAATTTTGCAAATGGTAGCTCATTTACAGTTCAACGGAATGATAGACATAGACATGTGATATTTGCTAGGATAGTATCAAGGCTAAGGAAAGTTGCATTGGGTATCGTGGCTCGAAATGTTTAACGGCATGGTCAGATGATTATAAACAACAATATTTCGAAAATCTTATGTGACCAATACCCACCAGTTGAGCGATACAGGTTCACATGTAAGCCTCTGGTTCTACTACACATTTCAAATTTTTCAGGTGTACCACTTCCATAAAAAGAGAAGTTTGCAGAATGAACAAAAACAAATTGAAGCATGCATTATATTTTTTTTTTAATCCTGCTTTTCACCAGGTTTGAAAATTTTGCACTTCTATACATCTGGTAGGGATAATGAACATTAGTCAGAAAAATGGTCAGTTGCAAAAATAAGATATGGATTGTATAAATGCGGTTATTTTGAAGGAAATTAATTATGTGAAAACGAGGCTGATTTACTCTCAAATTTAATAAAATCCAAAGGACTTTATGTAAGTTTTGAGAGTAAAAGTCTTTGATTAGGTCTCATAAATGTTATAGAAATACTCTTTCACATGAACTACAATTGTGTTAACTCTAAGAAATAACTTGCTTTTTAGGAATTCCTAATATTATGCCATGAAACAAGTTTTAAACTTTTTAATTGCCATGCAAATGATTACTGAATTCTTATGTACTTACAATACTGTATTTATTACTTGAAGACTGTCTCAGGAAGACATTCATAAGACAAGGTAATGGGACTTTTGTAACTTTTGTAGGGAATTGTAAATAGAAATTGCATATTTTGGTTTTACTTAAATAAGCTTTCAATACCCGCCTTTGCCACCACAGTAAAAAAATATTTATTATATTAGGATTAAGCACTCTTTTTAAGGAAATTATCTATGTATAAACTCCTGCAGCTCACTTGCAAACTGCGGTGTTTGTGAATGAGGTGGCAGAGTTTATATATACATAATTTCCTAAAAATCCTTATAATTCAAATTTTGCACTTTAAAAACTGCGTGATCTATGCTAATGATGTCTTTCTTTACTATACTATACTGTTACGAAGCGGATTAATGGGCAAACGAAACTGTCGTTTGCTGTTCACGACGTTGACCAATGAAAATGATTATTACAATTACATATAGAATTATGATTTGTTGAAGCACTGATAACTGGAAGATTGAAATTTCAGAATAATAGTTTCATATACAAGACCTTATTAAAGATAAGGAATTTCTCCCATGAGTGTGAGAAATTTCGTCTTTTCTGAGTGGGGTAAAAGAAAATTTCCCTCACAAGTGAAAAATATCTCTGTAAGATATAGAAAGCTATTTCAGTAGAATATACAAAAATTACAGCGATCAAACCAAAGAAAAGAAAAACTGCCATAATAAAGTTGCACAACTGTAGTTTGTCGACATATTGTGGAAGCATTTACTGTTTGAGAAACAAGACGCCAAAAGGGGGCAAAAAGAAAAATATGACATTTTTAATTTTTGTCACATTATGCTGCATTATTGTCCTGTAGTTTTCATACAGCATGTTTAAACAGATACATTTCACAACAGAAACCATTTCAATAAACAATATGCCCACTAACTTAACCTCATCTATGACATATTTTTAAAGGGGGTTTCATCTGTTTCAGAATAAAGGGTTTGATTTGTGTGTTTTTATGGGAATAAACAACTTTTGAACCATGTAAAATATACTTTTGAAATACTTGGCAAGTGTATAGGTCTTGAAAAGAGGAACATAAATATGACAAAAATATGTCAAAGGTCAAGTTTTCAGAGAGGTCAAAAAGGGGTAAAATTGGGTATTTTCATATATTTTACAATAGAATCTTTCGGCAAATGTTCTCTTTCACAAACACATCTTGTTTATCTTTTGTTATCGTAAGTCTTTTTTTTTAAATGAAATTCAAAGTAAGTGAAAAGGAGCTGGATTCTGTGTCAGTGAAATGTTTTTAACATATTTCTTAGCAACCCTGAAACAAGCTTTAAAGTAGAAATTTCAATATATTATTCATTTTCTAAACCTCTTGAAATTTTTTACTGACATTTTGACAACATTTATTATTACAAAAATGCAATGCAAGTCCAATTTAATATTTATTCAATTCATTATCTTTAGAAAAAAATTATTTATGCAATTTCATGGACAGATGATGTACCAGATGACACTTCAGGTGATTCGGTTTGTGATGTTGAAAATGCGTATCAGAAGATTTCAGATTGGCAGTGTCATGTATTTCGCACTGTTAACCAAGATTTGAGCAGGACTGTCTTCCTTGATTAACTAAGAAATTACTAAATACCGAAGTTACTGTGAATTTAAATTCTGCATATGCGCATTTCGACAACTTATGTCTCTTCAGTGCAGAAAAATCTAAACGTTTGGAAGACCATAGAATTAAAGATGTTTAAAAACTGATAGAGAACAAATAACCAATATGATCTAAATGTAAAGCCAAAATCAGCTAAGGACAGAGCTTTGCATGAGGGAGATACTTCTTAGTTTTCATTAAATGTACAAAAAATTAGATATTGTAAGGTTCCAAATAGAATCGGCTTTCAGTTCAGCACCGAAGCACTGAATTACTACATATGGATGCTCTGACAACTTGTTTGTCTTCAGTGCATATGAAATCCAAACATTTCGAAGCCATACACTAAAACCTGATAGAGAACAAATACCCAATAATATGTAAGAAACTGTATATGTTACTATCTTAGTTGGCTAGTGGATATATTAGTACTATATTGCATACTGCAAAACATGTGTTTTTATTCCTTGCGCGCTGACGATAGGTTACATAGCATTTCGCCTGTATGTCAGTTACAAAGCCCATGTACCTTTGGAACTAGAAGTAATAGATAAATAAGCTTTTGTCCAAATATGCATCTTGATGATGGTATAAAATTTTGGTTAGCCTGACCTACATTTTATGCATTAAGGTTTGTTTTTCGTTTATATAACCAGTATGGAACTTCATTGCTAGTTTCAGCTGACGAAACTGACTTTTTGGGGCAAAAACAAATTGGTAAGGTGATAAGTTGTTGTTTCTGACTGCTTCTTTTCCCAGTTCAAGTTAAACCTTATCCAAGGTGGAAGCAAAATTTATATATCAGAAAGTATGAAAAACCGATTCAAAGATCTTCTCTGAAACTGCTGGACCAACATGATCATTTGAACCAAATTTTGCAACAATAGTCATTAGTCTTCCACAGTTGTTTGCAATGATTGAAATTGCCTCTTTATAATCAAAATTAAAAGGAAAATCTATGCATGCCTTCTTTAAAGTTTCTTTAAAGGTAACTTAATAAAAAACATACGTTGACAGATTACTATCAAGCCAATTCAAACCATTTTCAATTATCATTAGTTTGCTTGTTTACAAAAAAAAAAACTGTTATTTGTATATATAGTCATATCTTCAAAACGGCCAGACCGCATATTGTATGTTGCATGCACATTATTTTCTGTATGTTCAACCTTTAGATTGTCCGTTCTGTAAATATAAGCATGTTTGTCCATAAAAATATGCGGTTTGTCTATCAACATGTTGTGGATATCTATAATATTAAATTTAATAACTTACTTAAGTCTGCAAAAACAATGTAGTTTATTTCTTAAAATTGACATACACTCAATATCAAACTTATCAAAGATGCCAAATTTTAAGAGGTATATCCCTCGTAAATTTTGTTACCAATTACCAGTCAAGATATAACTGATCTTAACCTAATATGAATTTCACGAAAACAGTTGACAATTGTTATGCCATCATACTAACATTTTTGTTTTAATTTACAAGTCCAACACAACCATTATCAAGGCATTAATGAGATGCCCAATACAAACAAACTGACATTGCGGTTTTTAAAGATGATTATTTCAGGGGTTCATCCTTAGCCCTTTTTAATAATAATAAAAAACCTTTTACACGATATTTTCAATAAATATTGTATCACATTCTCAAACCTTACCGTATAAGCTGGTATCTGCAACAGCCAGGGGTTATTTTTTTATTGTCTTGATATTAAACTTTGTTCTTTATTTTAGAAAAAATGTTCTGCTTTGTCTACCTCGGTTTTCTGAACAAATTGACGACTTTGTCCTCTTACATCATTTCATGTAATTTTAATTAAGCTTATTATGTTCCAGTCACATGCTACATTTCTAAAATTTCTAGAGCAGGAGTTACTGTTATTGAATATAGTTAAGGATTTTTGACTGAGTCTGTTGAGAGCAAATTAAATCATGTGATATTAGCACAAAAAGACTTTACTATGAGGTATGAGCAAAGCTCACTGTTGAAGGCCTAATTGTGACTTAAAGACTTTTAAAATAAAAGCGTTTCTTTGCTTGTTTTTACCATGTATTTGTAGAAACTCTGTCTCATTTTCATTTACTCCATATCCATCATTTACCAATTATGACTGGAGTTTGTCTCTCCTGCAGTGTGGAGTCCGTAAAAAGATTCCCCGACCTACAGATGTATGCTCTCTATATAATTCTTTTATGGTGTACTTATGCGTGATAGAATTTCTGATATGGATAAACTATTCATATTTTCAAATTTCGGCATTTATTTTTGTAATTTTGAAAACTAATTCTGACCACCTGTTTTAAGTACCTAAATCTCAATATTTTATAACGCCAAGTTAAAAGTGCCTTGTGTTTGTCTACATGTTGTAATCGTCCACTAGCTTAAGACACTAGTGTTTTTGTCGGGCAAAGGATGACGGTAATTGTAAGAGCATTTTGACAGTTTAATTTATGTTTGGTAACAATCCCGCACCCATGACAAATGAAGTCATGCATGTAGCGTTGCTCACAATTAGCAAAGAATTCCGCTCAAATCGATGCTATGGGCCGCCTTGAACTTACTTTGAGGTATGGCCAAAGCTCATTGGTGAAGGATTCATGTTGACTTCAAGATGAAGAACCACAATAAAAGCGTTCTGCCTTTGCTTGTCTTTTTTACCGTGTATTTGTAGAGAAATAATCTCATGTGCATTTACTCCTTATACTTTCATTCAACATTTAACACTACCAACTCCAAATAGTATTAATAACATGTACGAACTCCGTCAAATCAGTTTCATGGACAAAATCAAAATGACATTAGCTGTCTGACTATTTATTCCGAAGTGAAATGTTTGATGTGGCTTCTATAAGAGAAATAAAAAAAAAATCGAACATTTTAGTAAAAAATGAAGATTTCATTGAAATAAAACTTACTCCATATGAAAATTAACATTTTGAAGGCTGTTCAACAAAATGTATTTTTCGTCTAGGTGCAGTTGACATTCAAAACATCTAATGGCAACGAATGATAGGGATTGTAAGAGCGTTTTTCCAGTTTATTTTATGTTTATTGACAATCCCGCATTGATGGCCAGAAACGACATGGATGCAGCGTTGTTCGACAATTGGCAAAGAATTCCGCTCAAACTGGTTAGGTGCAATCTTCGATTAACTATGAGGTATAAGCAAAACGCATTGTTGAGGTCCTCCTGGTGATTTCAAGATCAAGAACAAAAATAAAAGCGTTTTTGCATTGCTTGTCGTAACCATGTATTTTTAGAGACTTTTTATCATGTGCATTTACTCCATATCGCTTCATTCATCAATTGCATCATCATCGTAGACAACTATATTTTGGAATATGAACAAGTTTGCAACCATTATATCAGAACCTGGTGTTTTTCCTGCCTTAAATTTGAAGCATTTTATCAAAAACCTTTTATCTTTGCTTTCTTGTCTTTGACATTACCTTGATTTTTTTGTCTATTAAGCTTCTCTTTTCTTCTGTTAGTATTATGCTTGGTATCTACTGTTGTTACTTTAGCGATTCGATTTATTTTTTGGTAAAGTGGATGATGTCAAAAATATAACTCATTGAATTATGTTTTAATTACTTTTTGTCTCATTCTTTCCTTTCCAAAGACAATGGTTTATGCAATTCAAGCACTTAAATTGTTATTGTTTTTTTAACAATCTGAAGTGAAAGAAAATATTAAAGTTCATAACGGGGTTTATTTTACAATGGACTGATATCTTTCAAAAAATATCTTTGCCAAAACAGGTAGCTTTCGCTTGATTTTCTAGAGTGTTAATGAACTTTGTTTAGTACAGACTTCCTTTCAAGCAGTGCATAGAGATCATTATTCTTTGCTTTGCATTGTATGCCTTGGTTGGCTCATAGTGTATTTTGCCCTCTCAAAGCATCAATGTAGTTTAAACGCACAATAATTTTACTTTCTATACTACACAAATAATCAATTTCATTTAAAAATATTTTTCGTAAAGTAATTGTACTTTTCCGGATTTAAAAAATAAATGAAAGTTTAATCCTAAATTTAATTTTAAATTTGATGCCAGTTTATTGCCAGGCTATTGGATACAGTAAGTCACACATTTACACTGGATTTAATTTCAAGTAAATCTACCGTTATATGAATTTAACATCAAATTTATCTTGGAAAATACTGTGTATAATGCACTGAAAATTAAATTGAACTTGGACTTTACTGTGCACATGAAATTCTTAAATAGATGTTTAATCCTAATTTTCTTTCTGGAAAAAGGCATATGTATTCACGTTTTACCTCATTTGTGTGTTTGTGTTTGTCGGATGAAAAAGGTAAGGAAACAACGGGAGAAGGGAGAAAGGGACTGGACAAATGAACTGTATATTTCACACTTATTGGTTACGGAAGAGCTTATTTTTAAACAGGGACGTTGTCACAGAAACAGCTGAGTCATGGATATGTTCAAACAGTGTTACTTTCGTCAATTAAGAAATGTTATGGCCGTAAAGGCGACGTCAGGGATAGATATGAGATATCAGTGCTTTTGACTCCTGGATTGACCCAAAGACAATGTGCCGGATGCTCTATGGAAACAAGGGCAAGGCTAACCGTCCGGAACAACTGATGTCACCCTCTTTTTTATGGGTTTACACTTTAATCCGTATTTAACATTCTATGGACATTTCATTTGAGAAAGACTTTAATCTTACAGGAAATAAATAAGCCAAAGGGTGTCCACATTATGAACAATATCAACAAAACTGTTTTAAAAAGGTGTTGCTTCATAGTTTGACCATTGCTGCTTCAAAGAATAAATTTTAATTTAAATCAATCAGTGTCCTATGATTAGTATGTTCTAACTGGTGGCCATCTTGACTGAGAAAGGAACATAAAATTCACAAACTTTGCAGAAGACCTCCCAATGATTTGTGTGACTAAGAATGAATCTAATTAAGCCAAGTTGTTTCATTAAGAGATTGAATAGATGTCACATAGGTTTCCTATTTAAAAGAACGTTCGTCACATTGTTGAGGTACGAACAGGTAAATCCGATTGACTCAGTGATTTCAGAAGTTTTCGTGTATTTACCGTAGGATCCCTACGTTAAACTGTGTTAACCACTGGTCATCTTCGATGAGGTGCGGCAAAACCGGACACAAACTAATATGGGCTGTTTGGGCTAAATTTTGTTCCCATCGACAGAATAGTTTTAAAGAGATGTTTGAAATTTTCTCTTCGGATACAATTTTGAAATATAATCCCACATTGTGGCCATCTTGAAAAGAGTATGACCCCAAAAAATATTGAAAAATAGAACATATTTGAATATATTCTCCGAGGGATCCAATGTTTAACTCTGTTCCCCGTTGGCACCCATTTTCCATTATTGCCTAAACCTGAAAAATAACTTTATAAAGGGTACAATGCAAGAGCTTTGAAAATTTTCCTTGAGGGCCGAATGTTCAACTAAGGTTCGTGATTGTTGAAAATGGGTATAGCATGTATTTGAAAAAAAACAGCTTTTATAGATATCCACCCAAGGAAGCTGTAGACAATAGTCACTACAAATAAAGAAGCACTGCTTTTGATAGTACTATTTTCGAGGTCTGTCAAACAGTGGCGTATTGCAATAATATAGTGCCCCCCAGACAATATTATGGCTTTCACATTTAACACAACCTGGACACACAGAAGCTATAGTTAGTCGTCATATAAGCGGGATGTTGATACATCATTAAACCTGGTTTAACCCGCCATTTTATATATAAAATGCCCGTTCCAAGTCGGGAATATTACGACTTGCTAAAAATATTCTGTGTTGGATTGCGTTTCCCTGATTCAGTCGAATGTTATACGGATTTTCCCTACTGGTCTCTTCCTCTGATCGATTCGGACTTTTGTTGTCACTTTTATTTGTTCTAACTAGCGTTGACTTTAAAAGAAAGATATGTGAATGTGATTTTCCATAGTAACAGTGTTAAACTATGGGCATAAAATGGACCTGAAAAAACTAGATTCTTCAATGGGCCATCCGTTGACGATTCTGACAAAATTTTGTTCCAAATGTCCCATTAGTTTCAGAGAAAAATATCTTTGAATGAAAATTTAAATTTGCGCAAGACAGAACGGTGGGCAACGGACTTAAAGTGATTGCAACAGCTCACCGTAGCTATAGCCAGGTAATCTGAAGAGATTTGGCCTCCCATTAAACGGAAGTATAACACAAACGGTTGCTTATTTAGGTATTTGAAAGCAATATATTGTCTCCATTTCCTATTTTTGTCTCGATAAGCATAGGTTATGCTCAATTATTACAGTTGCAATATAATCACTACAGACTTTTTACAGCCATCATGAATTGACATAAAAAAATAACGGCTGTAGAATACCAAAAAGAACAATGGAGTGAAATTTACAAAATCCGAAGTCCAAAGACATGGCCAAACAAATAACACGGAAAACAGTGACGCTAGACATAAACCAAAGAAGTTAGACAGATACAAAGCACAAAAAATAGAAATAACAACATTCAAAACAAAAGCACTATTGGTGTGAACTCAAGTGATACTGAGAGTGACACAGGGTGCTCGCGAAGGGTAAGCATGTCCATGTCCTGCTCTGTTAACAGCACTCGTCACACTGTGAGTAAAACAATCCAGGAAATGTCAAAGTCGTTAGTAGAATCCGGGAAGACGTGAATCTAGCTCAAAATGTCCGCTTTCAATTGGGATATTGACACGTCATATCTTTAAATGATGTTATTGTGATGACCATTGTTATTTCACAAATTGGAGTATTGATCTCATAATTTTTCAACGCGAAGTGACATATTATTTTGATTTTATGTTTTAGAATTTACACTTTCTGTATTCGTTTGCTGATTAATTCAGACAACCGCGTATGTAAGCTATTATGTAGATTAATATTAATGGCAGTTTTTAGTAAAATAAAAATCATGTAATTAATTAGATACGTGAGAAATATAATAATAAACAAACAATTGAACTTGCATCTAACAAAAACAAAATGTTGCAAGACTAACCAATATATTTTTTACCTACTATACCACCATCGTTATAACATTAACATTACAAACATGTAGAAATAATTTGTACTCAAAGTTTTGTTTCATTTCTACAGCAGAAAGCTCTCAAGTCTGTATACTTTGAAGACTAACTAAACATCTAATGAGTGAATGCATATTGTTGTTTCATTTTTCCGTTTGGCATGATTCTGTATCGCAAATGAAATAACATTATTTATTATTATGCTGAAAGTGATCGTCTTCAACGGCATGAAAAAATAAAATACGCGTTCGTTCACTAAAAGGTATCAACATATGCTTTGCTTCAATTCTCCAGCAGAAAACACCCCAGTCTATAAATTAAAAACTTTCTCAGTCACCAACTTTTGCCCGCTGTTATATATATATAATATAAAATAAGAATAATGTAATTCGATTAGCTATATAAAAAAAAGAAAAGATAATTAGATATATTGAAATACTTTGATATGAATCAAGACTTGATTTCTCAACAGCAAAATGTTCCAAGACATACTACTTAAAATAATCACACTGCAAACATGTACAAATAAGTTGTATTACAGCTTTGTTACAGTTCTTCAGCATACTCTCTTATACAACAAATGATCACATTTTGTGGTTCATGATTCTAATTAAATATTTTCAAGATGTTATACTGTATGTAGCACTGTTTCCACCGACGTTTATAATGTCAGGTAAAATATGCTCCGAAGTTATATACCGGAGATTCGTTGTTTGTTTGGATCACCACTTATGATTTATCAAGAAGACCATAAACTAGGGTATCTTACTGCTCGTTTTCCATCATCTAAGTTAAGAAATGAGTTGTAATGAAATGTTAAAAAAAAAAAGCAGTCAACTTCTCTTTCTTATAATTAATACCCTCCTCAATCATGTGCTTTAAAGATATTTACATTTAAGTATACACCTATATATAATTTTGCAATATTTGTAATATTTGAAGGAACACATTAACAACGAATACTGGGCAAACTCGAAGAAATCAGAAATTTTGAAATCAAAAATACTTAAACACGACAATTCTGTTTAAACTATTACATTTTGATAATAGTTGTGTTGTTTGATTTTTATGTTATTCTGAAGCAATATTTTTCTGTGAATCTTTGTAAAAAGATCACGTCCGTCTTTGTAGAAGATAAAAATTCATTAGATGCCATCCCTTTGTGAAATAAAGTGTTGGGAGTACAACTTATTAGAGATGCGTAACATATTCATATAGCATATATCTTTTGAGACACACTGACACTAAATTTCTCTTCAAAATCCCAGATTTTTGTCTGAGGAGATTAAAAATTTTACAAGATAATATTTTTGTAGAACTTTCAAACGAAAATATTTGAATTAATTCATTGTTTTTTTTGGTATGGAAATGAGAAGGGTATTTTTTTCTTAATTTAATTGATCATTAATTTCATATTTAACGTAGCAATATATTCTGAACTATTATTTGATGACACAAAATGTGTAGCAGAATTTTTCTGCTCCGATGTTGAAAGGTATTTTGTGAGAAAACAGTTAAAGTTAGTAGAAAATCAGATTAAGTTCAAATTAAATTATTTATTTACAATATGATATATTCTATACCTAAAATCATCGATGTGGAAATTGTTTGAGTATGTGACCTACTTATACATAACCATTTGCTGTTATAATCAAACGACATTTATAAAAACATATTCATACAAAGATATTGAAGCAAATTGTGATTGAT
>MJUU01022861.1:129901-139948 GCA_002080025.1 Modiolus philippinarum
TTGTTTACTTCTATGGATGACTATAGAACACGAGTATATCCACCGGTCAATTCAATGTATCGTTACATTGTTATGGGTAAAAAAATTCCCCTTTAGTACTCGAGTCTTGCAAATATCACAATAACAGAAAATATTATTTATACAGGTACAAGGATTTAATTTGATATATTTTCATAAGCATGTCTAATACATAGAGATTATTATATGGCATTTTTCATATCATATTCCATATCATCCTTCGGCCCTCGGGCTAATATGGATGTATCGGGATAATATGGGATATGATATAAAAATGCCATATCATAAACTATTTATCATATACTTCAACAATTGACCAATTTTACTCTTCTTTATTTCATATAATCTGAAATCATGAAAAACAAAATTATTCATCTGTAAAATGTTGTAATTCAGTCATTGTGGTTTCTAACGGAATATTTGTTTCAAAGAGAGCATGTTGGCTTCATTTTGGACATCATATCTAAATTTACAATTACTTCGGCATTTTGTATCTAGTATGTTTAACTACAAATTCAATGTAGACCACTCGCTATTTACTAAAATGAAACTCATGCAGGGGGTCTAGCCTAATTGGTTGGAAAAGTCCTAATTTTTTGGAGCAAAATCGTGTGTGAATCAGTTAAAGTTACTTACTGTAAAATGTTTAAATTGATAAAAATGTTACCTTCCAGCAATTAATAGATAAATCCATCCTTTTCAGTCAATACTTGTTCAAAATATATAAGATTTCAAAAGTTATTGAATAAAAACATCAACGACCTATTTACATTTTGAACTTCCGCGATATTTACGAAACTTTTTTTCTTACATAACTTTTGAAATCTCTATATTTCAAATAAGTATTGAATGGAAAGGATTGAATTATACAAACTATTGCCGAAAAGGATCAGTTTTGAATCAATCGCTAAAATGATCTTAATAACCAAAATTTATGCAGAAATGATTTTCCTCCAAACAAATAAGGTTGGCCCCCTGTTATGCGCATAGCCGGGGAAAAGGCTTTTGCCAGCTAACTTTTTTTTCATTTCAACAGATAGTTCCCTATTGTTAGGAGTTTCATTGAACAGACAGGATATTTTTCAACAGAAAATACAGTTAATGGGAATGTATTTCCCACCATTAAATATTATAAAGATCATTTGTGCTGAAAGTTGTAGGTTTAAATAAATTGCGTTGCAATATTTTAACACAAGAACTTGCAAATGAGATTATGGTGTTGTCATAGCTGATGAACACTGCTACACTTACATGTATTATCAATGCTTATATTTGTGGAAAGGGACCTCGAATAGTTGAAAATTGAATTAAGGTGTACTTCTTGCTTTAACTTTGCTAACACTGGTATTTTTCTTCACAAAACGACAAAAGTATTTTCATAACAACGCGGGTCATTAACTGGAACGACTACATAATAGTGAGAAACTTGTGAGGATGTAGGCTCAAAATCCGAAAAAAAAATTCTTGGACTTGCTTCTTCTCAGTAAATAAATAAATTGATTTATAACTTGAGCCAGTAAATTATCCTGAAATAAGGGAATCTTTGTTAATTCCATGAAGTGGTAAACCCGTCAGTCCCCATTTTGAAAAATCCATATTTTACCCCATGTAATACGGATTTCATATTACACGGCCCCTGAAGATATGACTGGCTTAATTCTTTCTTTATGACACATGCAAAAAGACACATATCTTGAGTAAGTATGTGATAAATGATTATATTGTATACGTTGTGTTGCTTAAATAACTGATTTCAAACCTTAGTACGGTGCTACATAGTTGTGATCTTTGATTCCAAAAGTGTCAAACTTGATGAAAACAATGTTTATGATAATTATATTAAGATGGGTGTGTTCATTCCATTAGCCAAATTAAATAATTAGAATTACCTGTTTGTATGTTTAATTTCAAGTATTGAAAAACTATGACATGCAAGGATAAAAGTGAATAATTTACGTTCCTATCAAAATAATAAAACTTTTACAATAAGGAAATTGAAATATGAAAATTCAGATTTAAAGATTACACAAAATGTCACATTAATAAACAGAATTTTATACTGGATAGTTGCTGATTGAGGTCTGAACTTTATAGTTTAAAAACGAGAAAAGTTTCACATTGTCTGTACATTAGATCAGTAAACAAATTCTTATACGATGTAATGCATGTTCAAATGAATAACAAATAAACCGCTGAAATGATAAATGTGGAATACATGGAAATATAAGGAGCACAAACAGACGAAGTAACTGACAACGAAAAACAAATATAATTTATGTCATACAATGCCTAAACAAATCTCTGGATCAGGAAACTATGAGAATTAAAATATGTAACAAGTTTATCTATGTTGTAGGTCCATATTATTTCATGTGCAGTTGCATTGTTATAGGTACAACTCAAATCTTTACCTAGTTTATGGCCCTGGTCCCTTAGCCAAACATGAACGATCACTTAAGTTTTTAGCAAGCAGTTTATATAGCCTGTACCAGTAGTATCTGACATGATGTTGCGGCTTGAGGAGTATGTATATAACAAAATTACACCCAGATGGTGGCCATGGCGTCTCAGTTTAGAATGAACAATCACTTAAAGTTTAAAGACAGCAGCCAGTTTGTATAAACTGTACTCTCCTATCCACTTGATATTTGACATGCATTTGCTGGTAAAGGAGTACATACGGATTCCATGCATTTGCTTGTTAAGGAGTACATACGGATTCCAAACCCAAATGGTGGCCCTGGCCCCTAAGTGAAGTAGGAATGATCATTTTAAAGTTTTTTAGCTAGCAGTTTGTACGCCCTGTGCTAGTAGTCCTATAAATCTTACCTATTTCACGCCCAGACAGAGACCTGGCTTCTTAGTCATGCATGAACAACCCCTAAGATTTTGCAAACAGTTAGCAGTGCAAGGCGTGGGCTAGAAATATCCTGCGTCCACAGTTTCTTAAAGGTAATGAATATTTTTTTACCTCTTTTGGATTGTGGATTCCAAATTATTATTTGCTTCTAATGCTGCTGATGAGAGGTTAATCCTCGAAACACATATACATCATAATGATATTACTGTTTATTATGCAATTTAGGCATTTTTGTAATTTAGTATCAGTTTACTCTATATTATCACATGTAAGATACTAACAACCAGTTGAAATTTTGGAAAGTAGTTAAAATAACATTTTTTTTTATAATAGCCGTAAAATTTAATTATACCACAATTCAAGAATTTGATTATAGCACAGTATTCAACGGATGATCGAACAGCGCACTAATTTACGAATATGCGCTGCGCATAAGTGAATCAAAGCATTTTTTTTTTATCATGAGTTGAATATTTTCAATAGATATAATTTAAATTTAGTTGTTGTTTTTATTATATAGATCTTCTTATATATTTATTGGTTCAATTAAAGAATATTTTAAACTTATTAACTGTTTTTTAATCTGCTACACTTTACTTGAGAACAGCATTGACAACTTCTATTGTGATGTCACTTCCTGGAGTGAAATAATGGGAAATAATTTCACAGTTAATAATCAATTTTATTTCACTTGTATATACATAGTATGTATCCCAAGAGAAGAGGGGAGATAGGCTGTATCTCACAAATGAAGGCTAAGATATCATGTCCGTCCCGAGGCTTGCCGAGGGATGCTAAAAGAAGGCTTAGCCTGAGAGTTTGAGAGTAGTCTATGTCATCTTTCAAGAGGGGTTGATACTTTTCTTGTATTAATGCTCTGAAATTAATTTCACAACCACGATAAGCTTTGACTTTCACAAAGAAATATCAACAACCTTTCCAGAAAAAAGATGATGTCACAATTGGTTTACTTGTACTGAAGCTCGATAGAAACCGCTTTTTCAGCAATTTCTTTGGTGCACAATTTAAAATCCCTGTTTCAATGTAACTCACATAACTTGCTGTTCATCATAAATTATTGGTTGAAAGGTACATATTTATTCTTCAGTCAGAATATTAAATCAGACAACAAATCACACTGTATAAATCTCATGACAATTTGAAGTATTGGCAGACATCTTGAATTTTAGGCACGTGCTTACGCAAAGGGGTATTAAGATGATATGAAGTTTAAAATAAATCATTTTCATAATTGTAGCTATTTATTCATACTGATCTACTGAATATATATTTAGCCTCCCTTCCCTTGCTTTCCCAGAGGCTTGCACATATATATAATATGACAGAGGTGTTACTTCCAATTAACAGAAATGCATATATAACTAGAATAAAACTCCAATTATATGCAAAAGATCAACACCAGTATGTAAATTAATATGTGTGTAAAACTTCACTATATATCATGATATATGTAAAAGTATATTTGCTATGTATTTACATGCAGTTTAATCTGAGATGTGTATTCTAATAGAAAAACTAATTAGAAGAAGTGGCAGGTGTCAAGGGCGGAAAAAAACATGTCATTAATTCATATTGGAAATTTGAAGATTGATAGAAAAAGTTGCTTACTTCCTTTGATTTTGTACTATTTTATTTCTTAATTTCAGCTTTATGTACATTTTGTCGAAAGAAGATAACATGTCAGATCGAGTCTTTTCCTAATATAGTAAGTGAATAATACCTTTTCAATTATTTTGTGAGCTGATCCTGCTATAGACAAAAAAATCAATTCAGCATATTCCGTCCCTTAATGTCCTACAAGGTCAGTTTTCCTTGTTTTACGGGCATATAGAGGTATGCCCCCTTTTCACATTTAAAGAAAGAAATATTGTGGAAAATGTGTAATAATCTTTAATCTGGACCCCCTACCAACGGTATTTTTGAAAGTGGACTTTGTTTCATTTCAGCTATCAGCAATATGTGTGATTTGTAAGGAGAACCCCTGCCCAAGTTTTTAGCTGAGTTGAGGCCAAGTCGAACTCAACTTATAATTTGATGAATGGTGTCTGTCCATCTGAACCACTTGCATATCTAAATAAAACTTTGAAGAAACATGGAGACGAGGAACCAATCAATTTTGAGGTTTGTGCAACAGATGTCAAGGTCACATCTTCTAAAAATAGAACAAGCAATTGACATTTTATCCATTTCCTCACAATATCTCCAGAACCACATGTCACATCTAAATGAAACTTGGAAAAGAAATCACTAATGACCAGATGTTGAAACCTATTGATTTTGAGTTCTCTGGGACAAAGGTTAGGGTAACAACTTCTAAAAATAGAACAAAAACATGATCTTTATTTCTTACAGCAAAATATTTCTAGAACCACATGTCACATCGAAAAGAAACGAAAAGAAGACAAGATATATGACGAGATAAGGAATCTCATCGATTTTGATCTTCATACGACAAAGGGAAGGTCACAAATTCTAGAATTAGAACGAAAATTCGACATGTTTATGGCCTGCGACGGAAAGTAGGGAAGGCATTATATTGTTTTACGCTTGTCTATCCGTCCGTCTGTTCATTCATTCATCCGTCCGTTAGTACGAATGAAAAACACAACTTTTTGTGTTTTCTAGAAAGTTTCCGAAACGTTAAATAACTTCAAGGAATTTAACTTACAATTAGTATTTGTGCACCCACATATCTCTGTAAAATTGCATCTCTTGACACCAAAACTGAAAAAAGCAGGACAATTTAAATGCCTCAAATTTGATGAAACTTCACAAGGAGGATGTCTAGCACTCATAGAATTGATTTTTCGGTCACAAAATCTTCAAAATAGCTGCTGTTGCTATGGAAACTGGAAAAAGTCGCGAAATTCAGAGTGCCTTAAAATAGATGGACCTTTACAGGAAGATTGGATGGCACCTATATAATTGATTTTCGAGCTCAGAACTTCTTTTTTATATATTTTGCAAAAAGGGAGGTACATTTGTGTATGTCATTGTGTCCATACTTTCACTATGTTAACCCCTGTATTGTGTCAACAGAAGAATCAGAAGAAGAAAACACATGTGCAAAGTTCAAAATGCTCTAAAATATGTTGAATTATTTACAAACACAGAACTCAGTAGTGCCGAAATATAACTTTTAGGCAAAGGATTGAAATTTGTATCTAGTCCCATAACAAAGAATGGAAAAAAAGTCTAATACAAGATTTTATTGGACTAGCTCGTAAAATGAGATGTAGATACCACTTTGATCACGATACAAAAGCTGTTAATTATCATCCATTCAGAACAAACTCAGGATTTGTAGAGCACTTAGCGAACAATGCCGTCGAAAAATACTTATTTGCTACAAAACTGGAACTTCAAAACCTTAGCGTTAAAAAATCCAAAGATGACCTTTCTAAACAAAAAAAAAAGAATAGCATTCCAATCGTTAAAAAAATAAGCATAATTATAAAAAAGGCAGACAAAAATTCATCCACAGTTGTACTGGATAAAAAATAAATACATTGATATAGCATTGAGTCAACCTAATGACAATATACATTACGTAAGACTATCGGAACCAGATACTATCGAAATCACAAAAGCTATTGACACAATTGTAGAAAAACTACATAAATCAAATCTTGTTGACGATATCACACTTAAATATATTGTGAACGAAGAAAAGAAAAGAATTGGAAGATTATATATACTTCCCAAAATCCATAAGCTAAGTATAAAAGACAGAGAGAAAATAAAAGATAATAAAGACCTACAGAAAATACAAATTCCTGGAAGACCAATAGTATCTCTCTGTAACAATCCATTAAGAAGAATCGGTCAATATATAGATTACTTTCTTAGACCAGTTATTGATAATCTGTGGACCTACACTCAGGACTCCACAGATTTCGTTAATAAAATAGAACAAATTAAAGTACCTGCGGACAGCATTTTAGCAACATTCGACATTAGCAGCACGTACACTAATCTTGAACACAGAGAAATTATTGAAGCCGTAGAGCGAGCTTGGCCTAAAATAAGCTAAACTATCTATAATATACCACTACCACCTAAAGCTGACTTTTTAAATATTCTTAAACTTGTACTAGAAAATAACGAATTCGAATTTTATAGCCGCATTTATCGACAAACTACTGATGTACCCATGGGAGCAACAATGTCTCCTAGTTTAACGGACCGTAGAATGTTTGAAATAATTTCAAACATACTGCTTTTATTTCCATATACCAACAACCTAATTGATTAGTCATTATATAGAGATGATGGATTTATCATATTTAACGGAGAAGAAAAAAATCTTATAGAATTTTCCAAATTGCAAATAGCATTCACACTTTTTGGGGATTTTCATATGAATACTCCAGACAAAATATACAGTTTCTCGACATAACATTATTTAAAGGAAACAGATTTATGACAGACAAGATAGTAGACATGAAATTGTATCGCAAGCCCACGGATAATACCAATATCCTGAAAGATCGTCTGCTCACCCATCGTCTGTATTGAAAGGCTTCATTATAGGCGAAATAACACGCTTCATTAGATGATCGAACAACAAAGAAGATTTAGAATCACAAATTGAACTGTTTAAAACAATCCTTTTTAAAAAGATGTTACCCCGAAGAAGAAATCAATAAATTAATTGCAAAAACTATAAATAAGAAAAGGAAGGAAACTTTATGATTCAAAATGAAAGATCAACGAAAAATGCAACCTTTGGTATTGGCTACTAAATATAACCCGCTGTTTAAACAATTAAACAGAGCAACTAGAAAACTCTGGCACTTAATTGAAGAGGATGAAATGACCAAAAAGCTATTCCCAAGACCACCAATTAGTGCTTATCGGAAACATAAAAAAATCTAAAAGAATACATTAAGTCATCAAAAACCAATTGAAAATGCAATATATGCATAAAAACAAAACTAGACACATAAAAAGGAGCACCGAGTGTCGTACCCAAATACTAAATTGATTTGAAACCAACTTTAATACTGGGCTACAGGGTACCTGGTGAGGATTTACGGCCTTTGCCTTATTTATTGACTTAAATGATATCCGAAACACTTGGTGACAAGAATTATAGTATATATAATATATGAATAAAAACACGGATAGTATATTTGATAAATACACCATTGGGATATACTTTTTAAAGTATATCTGAATAGTTACACATGCATTTGATAAAATGAAATAGACAACATGAATAATTTTACCTATGTTCAAGGATTTGCTCTTGACAAATATTTTATTGGTAAAAGAAATGATATATGAATCTTAATTATTTCTAGAATCTTTCTAGGAAAGAAAAACTCAAAGAAACCATATGGTAATAAATACTATGCTATTAAAATAAGCACAATATACTTGAAATCTTCTGCTTTTAATATAAATGTTACTTCCCGCAGCTCTATTTTAAGGATACAGGTTTAACTTCTGATCATCCTTGGGTAGGTTCTTGACAAGTATTTTATTTATAAAGCTTAAATTTGCAGTTGCCCTATTGATTCAGGATTTAATAACTGGGGCATATTTGGTTGCCTTTCGAAGACAGGTCTAGTTTGGGTTTCAAAACAATATCTTAACAAACATAGGTCAAATGTATTTGATCAATGATAAGAGGAGGAACACTCTAACGATTTTTTGGTCTATGCAACAAAAGTCAAGGTCACAAATTCCAGAAAATATAACTCAAATTTGATATTTGTTCAGTTCACGCACAATATATCCTGAAATGTAACAGATAATTATTACATTGGATGAAAAAAAAGAGTTATTATCTTTATATACAACTATTTGCGTATCAGATGATGTACTTATGAAACTAACAAATATTCACAACTTGTTTCTGATTTTTTTTCTCGTGTTGCAGTGACTCATCCCGTTAACTTAGTGGCTTCTATAAAGGATATATGTACTCTATTTTCAGATTTTTTATATTGTAGAAATATTTAATCTCAGAAGGGACAACGCTTGGAAACAGCCCAGGGTAACAGAATACCAGCTGAATGAAAATGAGGTGTGTGAGACACAGCAACTCTTTGTAAGTACAAACAATAATATTTATATGACTTGTTTCCCTTAGTCAAATAGCATACATTGTATCTGTATCAGCTTTCATTAAAGCATATTCATCTGAAAGAAAATTGGCTTTGACAAAGGTTAAGACTTGACATATTGACAATTGAAAAGTTGATTATCGACAAGTTTGCAGGTTGATAATAAGGATGGGCATTATTTGAATGCTTGCGGGCATCAACAATATATTTGACAGTCAAATACAGTTTACAGTTGCCACATAGCAGAGCCTGTAACTGGAAGATTTCTGACTGTCAAATCAAGATTGAATACAGATATAATGTACTGTTTTTGCGATTCTATTGCAATCAGACAATTTCGTGTATTATTTGTATTTCAAGTATTTAAAGGTGGAGAAGGAACCAGACTAGAAGGAAATCTATTTTGTCCCAGGCATGGTCATTGTGTAATTTACAGTCAGTGTTGACCAATCTAATAATCTGTCACATAAATGTTGCATCATAATTATTCATTATGAAGCTAAATGTTGCAATTTATGTCTGTAAAACTGATAATAACCGCGATAGACAGTTTAAGAAAATATGACAAATGGCGTGTCTGAAGACTTTCAACATACTGAATAAGGCAAACTGTTCATCAGCTTTATAGTACCAGTTCACCCTTCATTCCTCTATACTAATAGTTCATACAAATATATCTTGAATTTCAATTTATTCATATTGTGGGAATTATTATGATGTTCAGAACTTTTGTTTAATCACAAATTTCGATTAGTCATCAAGAAACTGAAAATGCTGATACAACATATAGTACACAGCCTGAAACAGACATATTTACATTAGGTATATATTTTTTCGACACACTAAAAACAAATGACCATGACTGTGTTGTATGGTTACCTTTCTGTTCAATTTTCCACGTTGAAATCGACGTTTTCGATTGTTCCCGAGCGACAATAATTCAGTTATCATTGCAATGCGCTGATATGAACATGCTACCGTCAATCTCTACGGAACATTTGCAACAGCGCACTTATATTTTGTCTTGTTACGTAATGTAACAAAAATAATCCCTAGAAGAAAATTTACCCAAAA